>WBZZ01004216.1:25000-47007 GCA_019918135.1 Paulinella micropora | reverse complement strand
CACTTAACGAACCTATTGCCAGCGGACAACCTGACCAAGTGCCAGACGAAGCATTGAAAAGAAAGGCTCCAGACATAGCATCGGCAAATAATTCAACTCCCGAACCAAATGCGAAACCAGTTGAGATGTCTCCAGCACCTAATGTTGAACATTCTTTGCCAAAGTCCGTCAATCCAACTCCTGTTTCTGTGCCAACAAAAACTACCACAACACCAGCAAGTAAGATAGAAGCAATAGAAGATACGTCTAAAGAGACACCGCCACTAGAAAAAATAAAAAAACCTAAAAAACCAGCACAAGTATCAGATAATAACACTATTAATCAAGCCATAGCGGATTTAAAGAAAATGAAAGAGGAAAGAATTACGCACAAGAATTTACAAATTATGAAAAAAATAATTAGGGGAGAATAAAATAATTATTATTTATATATACGATGATTAAAAACTCAAGTGTTTCTATGCGATTGTCAAATGGATTTATTGACAAGATGAATGAAGCAAACCGACCTAAAGGCGATGGATTTCAATTGAACCAATTTGAATTGTGGAGTAGCAATGGCGCCCCGTTAGTTAATCAGCCTCTGACAGAATTTGGTGATTTAGTCCCACACAAGTCTTCTACTATTCAAAACACATTAACAGACATTTCTGATAAGAAGGAAATGCGGATGTGGTTGATTTGGACACTGCCGTTAGCAGTCTGGCTTATTTGAAGAAAGCAGTTGAAAATGCTGAGGCAAGAGAGTTTCAATTGACTTCACCACAAGATGCGAGACTTGACAATATACAGAATTCAGTTGATATTATTAAACAATCCGTTTCAGGTGAATAATTATTTATTTTTAAATTCTATATTTTTTATTAGTATAATAAGCAGTGTAAAACTACAATCACAACAACAACAAAAATGGAGGGAAAGGATAGTAAAAACACGGAGGAGTTGATGACCCTTAACAACCTCAGGTATGAGTTGCCAGCAAATCTAGCACTCACTGAACAGGGAAGTATCTTTAAGAAGAACTTCGCCGATCAGCAAAAATATGCCAGTGATTCTGGAACTGAAATGATTTTTACATTACAGGCAAGCACTGATTTTGTTTATGGAAAGAATTGCTATTTGTCATTTGACATTATGGCCGAAGGATTGGTGGCCACTGATGGAAAAGATAATGTTGCTTGTGCTCTTGGCTTTCAAAACACTCCCGCTACCGCTATTTTTGAAAGATTTTTGTTGGAAAGTAAGGATGGTAGCGAACTTGAACGAATTGAAGATTTGAACAAGATGGTGCGAAATATTCTCCCTTGGCATTATCCTTTTGATTACCGCCGACAGGCACAGATGGCGGGACAACGAGAACCAGTCAGTGTTAATGCTAATGTTACCGACACTTCGGTTACTGATTTTGCACTTAATGTCCCCACTGCTGGTAGTGTTGCGACTGGTAATTTATTGAGGGTTTGTATTCCTCTTCATTACTTCTCGGGAGTGTTTGATGAAGAAACTCTCATTCCTCCTTCTCTGATTAGTGGTATGAGACTTCGTTTGACATTTGCACCAGTAAATGAAGCATTGACTATCATTGGAACCTCTAATGGTGCGATTCCGACTGTATTTACTACTACTAGTTTGAAATACAGCGTATCAAATCCAGTTGTTATGTTGGAGACATTCTCTCTCGCTCCCGCCGTCCAGAGAAATATTATGGAACAGATGGGAAGCAAGGATGGGCTCCCATACACTTATGAAACATATTACAATCAAAAGGCAAATCCGGGGGTCTCCGATGATTTTAATCTCCAAGTGAATAAAGCCGTTGCTCGTGCTCAGTGCTTGTATATCGTAACTCAGAATGTGCTCACCGAAAATGCTAATATTGACAACTTGGGAACTGCTCAAATGCCTTACAGACAATATCAATGCCGTATTGGTGATTGGTATGCTCCGCAACAAAAGATGGAACTTGGAGTTGCTGATACTCTGGCCGCCGTTCAACGAGGATGCGCGGAATTGTATATTAACAATCTTCAAGCGACTATGGGTATTCGTGATGCTTACATGTCTTCGTCTGTTTCTCTTGAAAACTTTCGTAGTTATTATTCTACTTCAGATAAAACAGGACTTACATCTAACTCAGGATTTGCTACCATTATCCAGACACTCAATCAGTCGCCACATATTGGAGCATCTGGTATTGCGGTTAATAACTCACGAACTGCGGAAGTCACTCTTCGTTATGCGGAAAATTATAATGAAAATCGCACCATTACTGCTTGGTTGAAATATGTCAAAGTCGCGTCTATCTATCCTAGCAGATGCGTGGTCAAACAATAAAAAAATTAAAAATTAGAATAATATATCATTTATAATATAGCAATGTCTTTTACTATCTCCAATCTTGAAGACGAAAAGCGAACAAAAAAAAATTTCCTCCTTCGTGTCTCCTCAAGCGATAAAACAGAATCCAAATCCGCTTCTACTCACAATGGCCGTTTCGTCGTTGATTTACCAGCAACTGGTCGTAATATTGATATAATTAGTGCTTATGTCGTTAAAAGTATCTCTATTCCAAACGTTTTCCCAAACATACCGAGTTATGCCAACACTCTCACATTGATTAAAACAACTGGATCGGCTACAAAAACGGCAATCGTAACAGCAAATCAATACACCATTGATACATTTATTACCGCCCTTCAAACTGCGATTAATTCAGCAATTACCCCTAACTCCGTAGTTATAACTTTGAACTCCGTTAATAAATTGAATTTTGCTTTCACTGGTGATACGTATGCTTTCGATCTTGATAACAGCACGATTAGCGATAAGATAGGATTAACTGCCGATATCTCGGCGGCGGCGAGTAGCACGATGCAATCTATAGTCAATCTAATCGGTGAAACGGCCGTTTATGTCCATAGCCGTGCTTTAAATCAGTCTGGTTTAGTTGAAGCAAATGGTAATTTCTCCGTGGTCGGTAAATGTAATTTAGATAAGCCGTATGGAGTCCAGTGCTACTTTGAGAGTTCTAATGATGTCGCCGATTATGTGCCATTTAATACGACGAAAAGTTTAAGGTCTATTGATATTGTAATTAGAAATGCGGGCGGTGAAGTTTTGGAGGTTCCTTTGAACTTTGAGGTTTCAATTCTTCTCAAAGTCTATCATGCTTAATCCTATCGGTTTATTTACATTTGGACTATAATTTCCCTTATTATATATGATATTTTTGGACAATATAGATAAATTGTTTAAGTTGATAACGGCTATCAACGAGTGCCGTTTGAAACAAAAAAAAGATATAATCCCGTGCGGGACTAATATGGATCAGTTTTATCGGTATTTAAGGAAATACCATGCACCAATTGTTGAGGAAATGACAAAAAAAACAAATATTAACAATCTAGCAGTAGAGATAGAAAAAAAGTTTGAAAGCCTGTATTTTTGAAAGTGTGTATTTTTTTTGTTTAAATCTGATCTTCAATCCAGTTAAGGCTTACATAAATACTCGCCGTTCCACCGCTTGTATTTTGTGCGGATATAGTAAATGTCTTGCCTGACCCTATCTTAATATTATATTGAGACAAATCAATATATATGGATGACCCACCAGACAATACATATGTGAATATCACACTTCCACCCGTTCTTGTTGTCCCCGCCGTATCAACCTCGGCCAATGATGTGTTTGTATCGTCATTTGAATACGAAGGTGTTCCTCCCAATGTAGTATTAAGAATAATTCTCGCAATACATGTTTTAGTATCAGAATTGCTAATACACAAATTCTCAAAGTAGATTATGTTATAGTTTGTTTTGCTGTTGAATGTGGCGCGGTTTCTAATAGTAAATATGGCATTCTCAGTTGATCCTATACTCTTGACATTGTCATACGAATTAGTTATAGCAATAGTCCGATCAATAACCCCCTCA
This sequence comes from Paulinella micropora, assembly GCA_019918135.1. NCBI lineage: Eukaryota > Cercozoa > Imbricatea > Euglyphida > Paulinellidae > Paulinella > Paulinella micropora. The sequence continues at coordinate 43,074 of WBZZ01004216.1, read as the reverse complement.
ACTGCCAAAAACATACTCGCCGTTTTCATAACAACGGATTGAAGGCTTGACGAATATGCCTTCGCATAAATAGCAAATGCTGCCTGATCTAATGACGGAGTAGTAGCAGTGCTCGCGTATTTAATCGCATGAATTATCTCCATTCGTCCAGTGCGGGGATTTTCAATTTTAAATGTAATTTGACCGCTACCCAGATATTGGACGACTATTTCAAACACATTCAATTTGGTAAAATCAATCGCGGGGAAGTTTCCCGTATTATCACATTTATCAACATTCCAAGCATACTGACTAACCACATTTTCAACGCTCCCCGCCGTTCTTACAACAGATATTCCCAAGTTTGATTGTCTAAAACATAAATTGTCTGCTGGTGTGCCTATGCCGATATCGCAATTAAAGGTAGTCGCGGTGGTAGATGATGGAAACAATGCGGAGAATCTAGCAACCAAACCCATACCACTTCTATATTTGGCTCTTTCAATAGTCGTAATCTGCGCGGTTGAATTACCTGAGGCCGATGTCGTTAAAACCGCCATTGAATTAGCAGTTGATACCACCCCGCCGTTTGTTTCTGTTTTGTCAAAGAAACGAGTATTGATACCATATGTAAATACATTTTGCAATACTGGCGATAGAGTTGCCGTTCGCAACTCTCCGAAGGCCGTTGTTGGTAAAGCATCTTTAATATTATCAATAGATAAAGAAGATGATGACGATGTAGATGATGACGATGGTGTATTCGTGCTTTGACCAAACAAATTCATTTTTTGTTATATAATATAAGTTGAATATAAAATCATGCCGATAATAATACGTGAATTGCCGAGTGATATAGTTGGACATATAAGGACATTTGTTTATTCAGAGACATCCAAGATTGATTATAAAAAAGAATTTTGTAATATATGCGGTTTGTCTCGCACATTCCAGTCGCACCCTCCTATTATAGCAGTTGATATTGATAATGTAGATGGTGTTCAGTTTTTCACAATCTGTTCTATTAATTGCTACAGACAAGAGGCTAATATTAGAGCAAAATATCGTGAGCCCCCATTGATTGTGGTTAAGTATTAGCCTTCTTTTTAATTCTAGCACTTCGTCTTAATGGTGCTTTTGTTTCCTCTTCTTTTTTCGCTTCACTCTTTGTCTCTTTACTATCTTCGCTGTCGCTCTTCGTCGCTTCGCCCCTCTTCTCTTGAATAAATGTATTGACAAAAACGGCTCCAATCCCGCTTAATTGTCGTAGTTTAGTATTTGTTATTTGCCCCTCGTAATCGCCCCATATCTGCTCAAGCAATTTATACTTATCCTCTCTACTAGCACTTTTACCTAATGGTTGATATTTGCATTTTTCGCCTCCGTTATCTAGATTACTTTCAATTTCATTAGTGTTATTTAAATTCAAATATAAATCTATTTTTCGTCTCAACTCCTCTAATTCTGTTTTAATCCCTTCTGCCTTAATTTCTTCAGGGTCGGCCACATTAACCCAACTATAACTAAAACTGGTGAGCATATCGCCGTGCCCCAACACATTTGAAACCCACGTGTTAAAATTCTCTAATTTCGGATTGGCGAAATTACTATACGACAAACTAGCATATAGTTTTCGCAACATACTGCTTTTCTGCGTGTAGTCCGATAGCCAAGGGAAGATTTTGATAATTCTTTTGTTTAGTTCATTGTTCTTTTGCTTATCAAGCACACCTTCGCTGTTAATAATAACTGCTTTTTTCTTTTTGAAATGATTTCGTATTGAATTTACTTGTTCTATTACAAACTGGGGAGTAAAAAGGACGACAGGCCTCTCAGTCCAATTCTTTTTTTGTCCTTCTCTCTTTTTTGCTAGGTTATTCACTCGCAACCAACTCGGTTTATCTGGTATTAATTCATATGTGTTTTTATCAAATATTTCCACAGGCCTTGCTCCAATTGCTATCATCAAAGCAAGTAGTTTAAGATAAGGGTCATTACTTAATATCATATCGTTCATTTTGGCCATTACATCACGGACATCAATCTGTATTTTTTGTTCATTTTTGGCTTTGACATCTTTCTTATATCCCTCAACGATATCAATCCGCTCGTCTTCATTTAGATTAAAATACTTATCCAGTTTGCTCATTTCATATACTTTTTCACTTTGGTTGGGCTCTATTGCTTTTTTTCTCACCTCAGAAAGTCTTTGCCTTCTACTATTCAAGTTTGGATACACGATAGCATATTTAGGATATATCACCTTTAGTGCCTCAAGCACCTCTTCATCACTCGTTGGCGTGCTAAATAAAGATATAATAGCATTATGAAAGGCTATACTTGGTTTTAATTCGCTATCGTAGAAGTTGGACACGACCTCATAAATTTTACTTTCAGTTGTAGCAACTCTTAACTGCCTAACAAACTTCTTGTCATCTTCGCTCCACATCGTAGTGTATATAAGACAAGTCTATTTTTTTCTAAGTCAAAAATAGAAATCTCCCCACCCCGCGTTAAAAACACGTAAATCGTCGTTTAACAAGGTTGGACACCTGCGAGAGAGAGCAGAGGGAGATTTATTAAAATTCATCTTCCTGCCCCCTGTCCAACCTTTGGCCATCGGGAGCCGAAACTTTTATATTGTATAGTAGAGGGTTCCCTACACCTTGGAAATTTTTTTAAAATGGCTTATAAGGTTGGACAGGTTGGACAAGTAAAAAAAAGATTAATAGTAAGAGTAATAATGTATAAAATCCTTAAAAAAACACAATAAAAAGTTTCCAACCTTTAAAAAATAGGGTCGGACAAGTCCAACCATGGGGTTGGACACCAACAGGAGAAGGTATTTTCACTCCCCTTGCTCTTATATTCATCTGTTTGTTTGCTCATTGAATTATATATTAAGCATTAAGCACATACTATGTATAGTATAAAGTATGAGTTATACCACAGAAGAACTAAAGGTTTTTCTAAACGCCCCCGATCCCCGACAGCAACGATACAGGGAAAGATATCAAATGAAACACAAGGAGAAGATTAAAGAACAGCGAAAAAAATACAGGGAAAATAACAAGGAGAAGATTAAAGAACGGCAAAAAAAATATAGAGAAGCAAACAAGGATAAGATAAATAAACAGCGAAGGGAATACTACGAGCAAAATAGGGATAAGATCCAAGATTACCAAAAGAAATACAGAGACACTAATAAGGAAATAGTAGATAAATACAAAGAAGAATATCTCAAGCAGAAAGAGGAAGAGGCAGAGAAGCAGAAAGAGGAGCAGATGGAGAAAATGACGGAGGAGCAAAGGGAGGAGCAGAGAGAAATGGAATCTAACATTGAACTTATAAGACGCCTTCAATTTTAATCATATCAGCAAATAATATCGTTATGACTGAGCCGATGCCACCAATTTTTGGAAAAAAGAAAATTCTAGAAATTCTATTTCCGTGAAAACCACCATGCGACAAAATTACCCTTTTTTGTTGCGACATTTTTTCATTTTTTGGGTTTCAGTGTCGCAGAGGTTTCAGCAGAATTTCGCTTTTTTGTTGCGACAAAATTACGCTTTTTTGTCGCAGTGTCGCAAAAATATTTGTTTCATGGTGTATCTCCCCCCCTACCCCCCGCCACTCACTTCGTGAGTGTCCGCCCCCCCCCCCCCATTTGGGGCGTGATCATTTATGTTGGATAGACAGGTCTATCCGCAAAGTATAAAACAAGCCGTTAAAATGTGTAAAACCAACATTAGACATATAGAAAAAAGTGTCCAACCCTTGTAAAAACCGACGAAGGTTTTCTAAAAATCAGCAAACTAAGCATACTAAGAGAGATTAAGACATATTAAGCACATAGTCCATATAAAATTTATTTATATATATTTTTATGTAGTAAAAATATGGACTATGTGCTTAATATGTCTTAATCTCTCTTAGTATGCTTAGTTTGTTGATTTTTAGAAAACCTTCGTCGGTTTTTACAAGGGTTGGACACTTTTTTCTATATGTCTAATGTTGGTTTTACACATTTTAACGGCTTGTTTTATACTTTGCGGATAGACCTGTCTATCCAACATAAATGATATATATATATATATATATATATATATATATATATATATATATATATATATATATATACTTTTTTTTTCTGTCGTGCCTGCCCGGCCCCCCCCCCCTCTTGCTCACATTCTCGCCCTACAACTAAAAAAAAGGGGGAGAGGGGGAGGGGGGGGGCCAAGTGAGGGGGGGGGTCTCTTTCGTGTTGATGGGGAGTTCCTTCCCCCTCGAGCTCGTGCAAGTGAGTTGAGCTGCGTTCTTAGTTTCAAGTTGTATGAAAGCGGGCTTGTGCTAAGAAATCTTCTAAGCTTTTTTTGTGTCTTTTTTTTTGGTGGGGGGGGGGGGGAGGCGGGGGCCGCTTTTTTTTTCTCTCTTGCACCCGATTATTTATGGGGGCGCATTTTTTTTTCAATCTACAGGTTTACATGCACGTCTTAGTGCTTGGTCCAGCGGATCTATGTATACTGAATCAAGTGGAAGTGTGAACAAGGAATTGTATATGTCCTCAGCTAAGTCAAATTGAGATCTGTTCTCATTAGGCAAGGTTAATTCCGGCAACAGGTAGAACAGCTCGGGCAAGATGGGCGCTACAGCCGCTCGATAACCGGAGCTGTGGTACACGCTGTTCAGGAAGCCGCCAGCAGGATCTTGGGCGTCTTGGGTCTGGAACGCCTGGCCAAAGCCACTCAAGCCAGCCAAAGCTAGTAGCACGTCTTTTTTGTCCATCTCGTTGGTGTCGGCCGCCACTAGAAAGTTGCAGACAGTGCCGTACGTAGGATGCCCGAGACCGGGGAATGTTTGTACCAGCAACGGCAGAACAGGCAACACGTCGCTGTATGTCGCACCGTTGGTGAGAACTTTCTGCAGGAAGCCTCTGTTAGGATCTTTGGCGTCCTCTGTCCAGAAGGCCTCGCTAAAGCCATGCAACCTGGCCAAGGCTAGTAGCATGCCTGTCTTGGTCGTGGGGCCCGTGCCGGGCGCCATTAGAAATTCGCAAACAGCGCCGTACGTAGGGTGCCCGAGGCTGGGAAATGTTTGTACCAGCAACGGCAGGACGGACAAAACCTTGCTGTAGGTCGCACCGTCGGTGCAGATTCTCTGCAGGAACCCCCCGGCAGGATCTCGGGCGTCTTGTGTTTGGAAGGCCTCGCTAAAGCCACGCAATTCAGCCAGCGCTAGTAGCAGGTCTCTTTTGTCCGCCTCGTTTATGCCGGGTGCCGCTAGAAATCTGCAAACAGTGCCGTACTTAGGGTGCCCGAGGCCGGGGAATGTTCGTACTAGCAACGGCAGAACGGGCGAAACCGCGTCGCACACGATGCTTCCGGTGCAGATCCTCTGCAGGAAGCATCTGGCAGGATCTTTGGCGTCGTCTGCCTGGAAGACCTCGCTAAAGCTACGCAATTCAGCCAGGGCTAGTAGCATGTCTTCTTTTTCCACGCGCTTTCTGTCGGGCGCCACTAGCTATTTGCAAACACTGCCGTACGTAGGGGGCCTGAGGGTCGGGAATGTTTGTAGCAGCCACGGCAGCCACGGCAAAACAATACTGTATTGCGCGCCCTCGGTGAAGATTCTCTGAAGAAACCCTCCCCTATTATCTGTCTGGTCTTCCTCCTGGAAGATTGTACAAAAGCTAGGCATTTCTGTCAGGCCCCGCAGCAATTTTTGTTTGCGGGCTTCTGATTTTCGAGAACCCTCTCCTTCGCATAAAAACCGATATAGGTCATTAAAGGCGTTGTAAGGTATTAGCTTCGGATTGTCCAAGAGATGCTTTGCTATTTTCAATCTTGTCTGTGTGCGGACGTTTTCGTTGGGTGACAAAGCAATCAGCAGAACAGAAACGTCGTCAGCGTACTGATTAGGGTCCGCACCGTCTTGTAGCGCGCTTGCCAAGGCAGCTTCCTGGCCACGATTGGCCAAGTGCCAAAGTACCGTCGCCCAAATGTGGTCTCAATAATAAATTTCTTTGGTCTTCCAATCAATTCTCCACCCTCCTTGTAGTGCGCCGAGTATTTGACTCTTGCTTTGGTACTTGACCATGGCAGGAAATACAAGTTGGTTGGCCAGAACAGCACTCACGAATTTGCGGTTTACCTCGTATTTAGCATCTATGACCGGAACGTGAGATCTAGGTCTGGTGGAGGCAAAGATCGTCGCTAACCGCCACAGACACTTACTGCCTTCGGTGTCATCTTCTAAAATCAAGCCTCGGATCTCAGCCACGAGGTTTTTTAGCCCTTGTTCGAAGTCACCTGCTTCGCCTGTCAGGAGTTTTTCAAAAAACTTCTCTTTTTCCTGCAGGGTTGGCCGTGCCTTAGTCTCAGCTTGTAGGTGTGCAGCGCAAACTTTGCAGGCTTTCTTCCTAGCAGGCTCCATATTGTCGTGCCTGCTTGTTTTTTTTAAAACTCAAAGTTAAAAAAAAAACAACGATTGTTTTATTTAGCAGAAATCTCTTAGCAAGGCAAGGCCCACCTGAACTTTTTTTTTGGGGTTCGGAGGGAGCACGGGCAGGTTCGGAGGGGTGCGATGTGGGGGGGGGGGGGGGGGGCACGGGCAGGGGCGGGGAGGAGGGCCGAGAGCCTAGCTTTTGTGACAATGGGAGAGAGAGGGTTTGGAGGGGGGGGGGGGGGGCGGGGTTTGTGGGGGTGGAGGTGGTGCAGGGTGTGGCTGCTGGGTCGTAGAACTAAACATTCGACAATCTTGGGGGTATCCCTTTTTCCGAAATTTTCCATGAAGTATATGGACTTTTTTGAAAACGTGTGGAAATGAAAGGAAATCAATTCACTGATTGCAGAACATATAAAAATAATATTAAAACATGTTTTTATTAATTGTAATACACTTTAACTTCATCTTTAGAGGTGGGCAGGAGCCGGTCCGACACGGTAATCTTTCTCCTTTTTCATAGTCCCGGCTACTATGAATCTATGATGATAACAATGCCCAACATGCAGAATTTGCTTTTAATTTTGTTTATCTTTGTTTACATTAAGCATTTTACTTTATTATGATAATAAACATTGCTTTTACCTACAATAAATTCCCCCCCCGGGGGGGGGGGGGAGGGGGGAACGGGGGAGGAAGAGAAGTGCGATGTCGCCACGCAAAATACATAGATTCTACAACAAAATTTCTTTAATTACTAAAAAAAAATAATAAATCTAACTCCGTAATATCATACTAACTAAACTAGAAGTTTGTTTAACTCTTGCACGCGACAAACGTTCTTAATCCCGCTTTCGACCATAACAAACCTGCCAGTGCAAAAAATTACGATTAATACTACACTACTACAAAGAAAAAAAACACAAAACAAATTCAAACATCTTTCATATGAAGGAGAAAAGTGAAAGTTATGCAAACTACCTGGTGCGTGCATTTGAAGTTAGCGCCGAGTCAGCGCAAGCGATGCTAAAACAAACTCCCATGCGTTAGGTGAGCTGGGAGCGGTGAGACCGGTGCCGCGTTGGGGGGTGGAAGGTGAGTTACCAGCAGACAGAGCGCCAGCTGCCATCCGCGCGATGAGATCCTCCAGCAAGCTTTCTCTCTCGCTCTTACTATTTTTGTTGTTGTTGTTGTTGTTGTTGTTGCTGTTGTTGTTGCTGTTGTTGTTGTTGTTATCATTATCATCATAGTTTTTCTTGTTCTTGTTATTCTTCTTCTTCTTCTTCTTCACTCTCTCGTTCTCTTCTTCTGAGCTTTCCTCCTCCTCCTCCTCCTCCTTCTCCTTCTTCGAATTCTTCCTCTTTCTTCTCTCCTCTTCCCGTTGTCGCTTCTCTTGCGCCTCTTTTTCCTTCCGATCTTGCGCTTCTTTTTTCTTCCTTTCCTCCTCTCTCAACTTTCTTTCTTCTGCTAGCATTTCCTTAATGGATGCGGCTTGTTCTGACATTGCCTTGTTCACAAGATCCTGAACGACTTCTTTCGACACGCCGGCAGACGAACTACCCTGAATACAATACCGGTCGCCGTTGTTTTGAAAGAAGTCGTTCTTTTCTTGCGAACAAGGCAGTGGCAGAACAAACCAACAGCAACGACAACAACAACAACAAAGAATAATAATAATAATAATAATAATAATAATAATAATAATAATAATAATAATAATAATAATAATAATAATAATAATAATAATAATAATAATAATAATAATAATAGTGTATCTCCTGCCAATTGCTGAGCCAAAAGGCCATGTGCATCCAGTCCTCCATTCCATAAGGAAAGTCTCCACACCAATCGGTGGAATAAAGGAAGTGACGGCATAGAACATTACTCTAGGAGCTTTATACCAATCAGCCCATGGAAAGGGACCAATGGCCTATGTACTTCCTAAATAATAATAATAATAATAATAATAATAATAATAATAATAATAATAATAATAATAATAATAATAATAATAATAATAATAATAATAATAATAATAATAATAATAATAATAATAATAATAATAATAATAATAATAATAATAATAATAATAATAATAATAATAATAATAATAATAATAATAATAATAATAACAATAATAACAATAATAATAATAATAATAATAATAATAATAATAATAATAATAATAATAATAGTGCTTCTCTGTCAATGGCTGATGCATTTCTGCACATGCGCCTCCATCGTCTCACCCGTGAGGGGAGTACGAAGGATTGACGATAAACTCTAATGACACCCCCGCAAGGGCAGTTCCAACACTTCCAGACGGGCCGGTATGTTCAATGAAAATACTGGTCCAGACGGATCGGTATGTTCAATGAAAATACTGGTGGCACCGACGGGAATCGAACTGGCGACAGGGCCCAGATGGTAGAACTTGACCACTGGGCTATCACGGTGTCCATAATAATAATAATAATAATAATAATAATAACAACAATAATAATAATAATAATAATAATAATAATAATAATAATAATAGTGCTTCTCTGTCAATGGCTGATGCATTTCTGCACATGCGCCTCCATCGTCTCACCCGTGAGGGGAGTACGAAGAATTGACGATAAGCTCTAATGACAACCCCGCAAGGGCAGTTCCAACACTTCCAGACGGGCCGGTATGTTCAATGAAAATACTGGTCCAGAAATAGACCGGTATGTTCAATGAAAATACTGGTGGCACCGACGGGAATCGAACTGGCGACAGGGCCCAGATGGTAGAACTTGACCACTGGGCTATCACGGTGTCCAAATAATAATAATAATAATAATAATAATAATAATAATAATAATAATAATAATAATAATAATAATAAAGTTTGAAAAAAAAATGTCAGCGCTTGCCGTTAGAGAGATTATACTCGGAAAAAAAAAGACAGGGAAAGGCTCACTGATAGAATGCTACACACACTAGCTAGCCATACTAAAGCTAGTAGCTATACTCCCCTCTCTAAACTATATGCTGCGGCGCCCAAAGAGACCTTTTGCCCCCCCCCCCCGGGGCCCCCCACCCTCACAAAAAAAAGAAAAAGAAGAAGAAGGAGTAGGAAAGATTATACCTCCAACGACATGTCCACTTCATCAGCGTCGACCGCGGGCTTTTTGGACTTCGGCTTGCCTAGTCACGTCAGAAATTAGAAACACTGAAAAAAAAGCACAAAAAAAAAAGATGAAATTTGCTAGTACCTGGCTTTTTCTTGCTGGACCCCTTAGGCATAGGAGGCTCAGGGGTCTCTTCTTCTTCAGGGACGTCTGGAACGTCTGGAACATCGTCGACGTCGATGGATTCTGCACAAAGAACCAAACAATATTACATACATCCTTCATTTTTCATATTACATACAATGTTGCTACCGAATCTCAGTTTTTTTGGCCTGCCCGAAGAGCGAGGCTCAGTCGGGCCCTTTTTTTGATTTTTCTTCTAACGTTTCAGGCGAGCATGCAGTAAATATGCAAAATAAAGAAAAGGAAGATGCCAAAAAAAACAAAAACAAAAACAAAAAAAAAAAAAAAAAAAAAAAGATGGAGCTGGTGGAGAAGAAGAATAATAACATGTATTTGAAGAAGAAAAAGAAAAATGGAAGAAGAAGAGGAAGAAGAAGAAGAAGAAGAAGAAGAAGAAGAAGAAGAAGAAGAAATGACCTTGTTTGCTTCGTACAGAAGCAAAAGCTCCCGCTTCCGCCAGTTGCAAATCATAGGCGGGTTCGTGGGGTTACCGACGTAGAGGAGCCACGCGGGCTTCACCTGCTTCTCGAAGTCCATCGGCGACGGATCAAGCATGCAAGAGTGTTTAAGGTTAAAACCAAAAAAACCCATGAGCTGATATTGGATTTCGTCAGCCTTGCCATCGCCGTCAGTGTCGACCTCGCGCGCAGCAAAAATGAAGCGCTTCGATCCTGCAACATCCAAGTATAAAAAATATGTGCAGCTTGTGAATTTTGAAAAACATACAGTACCTCGATTGACTTGCGCAGGAGTCTTCTTGCGCTAACCAATGGGAAAGACAATGAAGAGCCTGCAAATAAAAAATAAACAATCAGTTTATTAAAATCTTTCATACTTATAGGGAAAAAGACCCGGGAGCACAAGGTGAAGTTTCACCCTCACATGTCTCCACTTGCGTGGACGCCTTCAGTTCAAAATTGTTGTACTTTGTAAGTGCAACGTCGAGCGCGAGCGCCCCCTCCCGATGTTTGTTGTCCTCGGATGTGAACTTAAAGAGCAAGCTAATTAAAGCAGCAGCAAAAGAGGAATAATAATAATAATAATAAAAAGAGAGTTTAAATTAAAAAAAAATGGCAGCGCTTCCCGTTAGAAGAAATATACTCGAAAAAAAAACAGGGAAAGGCTCACTGATAGAAGGCCACACACACTAGCTAACTATACTAAAGCTAAGTATCTATACTCCCCTCTCTAAACTATGCTATCGAATAATAATAACAATATAATAATAATAATAATAATAATAATAATAATAATAATAATAATAATAATAATAATAATAATAATAATAATAATAATAATAATAATAATAATAATAATAATAATAATAATAATAATAATAATAATAATAATAATAATAATAATAATAATAGTGCTTCTCTGTCAATGGCTGATGCATTTCTGCACATGCGCCTCCATCGTCTCACCCGTGAGGGGAGTACGAAGAATTGACGATAAGCTCTAATGACACCCCCGCAAGGGCAGTTCCAACACTTCCAGACGGGCCGGTATGTTCAATGAAAATACTGGTCCAGAAATAGACAGGTATGTTCAATGAAAATACTGGTGGCACCGACGGGAATCGAACTGGCGACAGGGCCCAGAAATAATAATAATAATAATAATAATAATAATAATAATAATAATAATAATATGTATCGTCTGCCAATTGCTGAGCCAAAAGGCCATGTGCATCCAGTCCTCCATTCAATAAGGAAAGTCTCCACACCAATCGGTGGAATAAAGGAAGTGACGGCATAGAACATTACTCTAGGAGCTTTATACCAATCAGCCCATGGAAAGGGACCGATGGCCTATGTACTCCCTAAATAATAATAATAATAATAATAATAATAATAATAATAATAATAATAATAATAATAATAATAATAATAATAATAATAATAATAATAATAATAATAATAATAATAATAATAATAATGATAATAATGATAATAATAATAATATTAATAATAATACTAACAACAATAACAACAATAATTATGATAATGATGATGATGATAATAATAATAATAACAATAATAATAATAATAATAATAATAATAATAATAATAATGATAATAATAATAATAATAATAATAATAATAATAATAATAATAATAATACTATATCTGAGGCGTACTGATGCAGCTAATGGCATATCCTCAACGGACATAAGCCTCCAATACCCTTGTTCGAGGTCCTCCACCCCCCCGTGTCAGTCTCTCGCCTGATGATCGGGGCCACCGATGGAGCTCCTGAGGGCAAGACTGCACTAAGCCGAGGTTATTCCGCAGTCCCAGCAACCTCTTGCAAGACGTCACCGAATGTGCAAGTGCATACACCAAGCGCGGTTGCTAGAGCTGCCTGGAAACCCCACCCATAACAATCTGGTGTCTGCTGGGTCCTGGGCTATCAACCAGCATATGCGGAGTTTAAGATCTTTTACGCGCGCAACGACCCTCCTCCCCAGCTTCTACACAGTTCTCTGAGCTATTTAGGAGCTCCTGAAGCCCTTGTTGTAGATCCATTGAGTCCCTGAAAGCGCCTTCGGCCTCCGCAGTCCAGTCGGATTTGACTTGAGATGCGATGACAGGAAATCGCTTCTCCGGTAGAACACGCAGCCGTCCATAGAACTTCAGTTGCGCCGCCCGCCGCAAACGCTCCGCACTCAAAGAGCGCGCCAGAAAGAGTGTAATCCACTTGCTTGTCTTAGGGCTGATGCCGAGAATCATCCTCCTGGGGCGCAGCATTGCTGCCTCCAGCTTGGTGAGCTGCGATACGGGGGCACGCCAGACATCGAAGGCGTACTTCAGCTTGGCCCCCACAAGTTGATTCCAGCACATGAGACGATACCTAGCTTGTATCTCACCTGCACACCACAACGAGTACCAACCTGCGGTGGCGACTTCAGTGACACGCGTAGCCCGCAGGGCCTGCTCCTTCCACTTCAGGTCGTCGGTGATAACCACTCCCAGGTACTTGTACTGACTGGTGACACAAAGCTTCTGGCCGCGAAACCACACCACGGGCTCGCCTCGCTCCCTGATACTTGGTCGTTTCGCCTTGCTCGACGTGTAAATGGGCATGATTTCCGTCTTGCCGGGCTTCAAGTTGACTTCCAGCCGGTAATCTTCCGCGAACTTGGCCACAACATTGACCATCTTTTGGAGCTCGGTGCGACTGTGAGCGATGAGGGCCACGTCGTCCGCGTATAGAAGTGCCTTGATATCGTTCAGCCGCTTCACATCCGTGATCTTGAGGGCACTCGCCAGCCGATCACACAGCTCATCCATAAAGACGTTGAAGAGTGTGGGAGAGAGAGGGGACCCCTGTTGGACGCCTACATCCTCCAGTACTTCGGGGGGTGAGTGCTCCATCAACTAGCACTTGCGACGAGGTCTGCTCGTAGCACCTGCGTAGCGTGCGCCAGAACTTGCCCCTTACACCCAGCTTCCAGAGCCTCTCAAATAGGCCATCTCTCCAAACAGACGGGAAAGCCTTGCGTAGATCGACGAACAGGACATACGACTCCCGCTTCTGCTGCTGACGCCCCTTCAACCTCTGCCAAAGGGTAAAGACCTGATCCGTAGTGCGACGCCCCGGGCGGAAGCCTCCCTGCTCTGGACGTAGCTTATCCGGGCCATCCACGAAGAGCGTTAGACGAGTAGCTAATAAGGACAGATACAGCTTACCAAGGCAACTAATAATCGAGATATCCCTCCAGTTGTCAGGATCCGTAGGATCCCCACCCTTGGGGATATTGACGATGATTCCCTTGCCCCAAGCTTTTGGAGTCCTCTCGGCTTCTCGAATCCAGTTGAAGTACTGCGTTAAGTAGCCATTGATGTAGGCGCCGCCATACTTGAGCATCTCGTTCTTCACTTTGTCCTCGCCACAAGCTTTGTGGTTATTCAGGGCACGTTGCCTTGCAAGGACCTCCTCTTGCGTGAACGGCTTGTCCAGCTCTTCGCAAGTGTCTTCACCTACTTCGTGCTCCTTCATAGCCCGGGCCACCTCATCTCTGAAGCGATCGTTCCAGTGGAACTGCCGCTTAGCTTCGGCTTCCTCCCACTCCAGCGAGCCTGCTTCTGCACAGCACTCCACCACAACAGCCGCACTTGCCGGATTTTCCCGTGGCTTCACCGAATTTCTCCGAAATTCCTCCCACCGAGCGACCTTTTCCGGCAGCGTACACGCCAGTGAGCCATCCTCCCTTTGCACCGGCGCGGAGACCTTCGTTCTGCGTGCCCCGCCAAGCCGCTTCGCGAGTAGCCAAAAGCGCTTTGAGGATTGCTCGCGTTGACATTTGACCGCTTCTTCCTGCACTTGCTTGAAGGAGGCGGACTTCTTGGCCCGAGTTGCCTTCCGAATTTGCTTGCGGAGCCGTAGCCAATTCAGACGGGCTTCCGCATTCGATTCATCTCTCCTGTATGCTGCGTAGGCCTCCCGGCGCTGTTGAATGAGCTCCTTTAGCTCCCCGTCGAACCAATTGTTGGTGAAACGGGGTCGTATACATCTGGAGCCAAGGACCCGGTGCGCCGCCATTCGGAAGGACTGCACCACTCGCTCGGTGACGTCATCTACCACCCGTTGGCTGTCGGCACCACCCGATAGGTCAAGCTCAGGCAGCTGATGCACTCCAAGCTTCTGTAGGCAATGCTGGAATACGTCATCGAACTTGTCGCGTAGATAATCCAGCGCTTGCTTCGCAGCGTGATCATTACCCGAGACACCAGCACCAATAAGCTTATCAAGACGAAAGGACCTGTAAGGTTTCGCAGCCCGCTTTGGTCGGCGCTGGCCGCTCCACGTCAGTTCGGCCCATACTGCCTTGTGGTCCGTATCAAGATCATCGTCGCATACTCCGAACTTTGCTCCAGCTGCCAGGCCAGGCGACGCGCAGATGTAATCGAGGAGGTGCTTGCCTGTGCCCATGCCGCGCTGCTCACGCCGGGACCACCAGTAGGACCCTTCCACTGGGCACGAGAAGCCGGTCAGATTTCGCAGGCCCGTAGCGACGAGGACAGCCGCGAGTCTCTTGCCGTTCTCCGAACGTACCGGTGCTCCCTTATCATCGACCTCCCCGTGCTGACCGACGATGCCCTCCTCTTTTCGGCTGCATGCCGGCCCGAGCTTCGCGTTGGCATCCGCCACCGTGACCACAAGACCTTTGGCTCCAAAAAAAGCTATAGCTGCCTGCCAGGCCGCATACGCCTCTGACGACTCTTCTTCCTGCGTTTCCTGGGGAAAGTAGCCGTTGCCCACATAGATATCCTGAGCGCCGGTAACACCCGAGGCGATACGCAGCCACACTTGCTGCCGGTGGTCGACGGGGGCTGGCACCAGGTTGCAATACGGACCAAGGAAGTTAGCCACCGCGAATAGAACCCCACCCTTGCAGCGATTTTTCTCGCTGACCTCCGCAGGTTTTCCAAAAATCCGGAATCCATCCAGGCTGCATTTGGAAAGTTGCTTCTTGCCCATGCGGTGCTCCTGAGCCCCGATGACTAGCCAGCCCTCGTGCTTGTAGAATGATGCCCATTCCGCCGTGCCTACGTTGTCGTATCCCGTTTTACCCTGCCAGTTGTGACTCGCGACGAGTAGCTTGAAGCCGGTATCGAACTGCTTGGAGCGGTGCTTCTTGGCTCGTTTCCGGACCCGACGGCCGCGCTTGGCTTCCGCCCTCGTGCTGCCCCCCTCTGCAGGTGCTTGCGCAGGTTGGTCCCCCACTGCACTGGCCGCCGAATGCAGGGGCACCACATACACATCAGCACACTCAGACACACACTTAGGTGCATCGGCAGCCAATTCCGAAGACACCACCAGTACATCATCGACACATTCTTCATGCAGAGGCAAGACGCGATATCCCGTCGCAGCTTCCTCCTTCCGGACCGCCGCTTCCCCACGCAGATGGATGCGAATAAGCCTTCGGACACGTTCCCTGTCCCTGAACCTGCGCTCAAGGGCCACATTCACCTCTCTGCCGAAGAATTTGAGATGTTTGAATTGCTGCAACGCCGTCTGCCTGCTGTCATCGTCCTCGTAGACCAGCTCCAGGTGACGAGACATTCGCTGGCCTTGCCACTCCGTTACCGGGACCACCAGACCAAGACCGCTCATTTTGGAGGCGATCTCCTGTAGATTGGCGCGTTCTGAGAGCCCCCAGACAATTAGATTACGCCCGTCCTTGTCGTACCGATCTACCCGCCGGTACCGTCGAGGCGGCGGTGCCATCTGCCATATAGCGCCGCTCGCCTTATGTTGAAGCGCCGACCCGTGTGCCAGGTTTGGGGAGGAAGGATGAGGCGCAGCTAAGATAGCCTCTCCACGTGGTTCAGGAATTCCGTCATATACGCGAGCCCTCATCCTCCCATCCTGGGACATCGGGCCAGAGCCCGTCGAAGAGGCATTCCCACGGGGATTGTCCAGGTCTTCGGCGATTCTACCTTGTCCCATAAGGGCCACAGTGGTAGCTCCGTGCTTCGCGTATTTGTAATCCATTGAGAGTAGTAGACGGCCAATGTCGCTGGCCATCACCGCCGCGCCTCTTTACGCCGAGGAAAGCACCCGTCCATGCAATAGCATCGGCGGTATCTGCAACACACACTACACGCATTTTCGCTGGATGCTGCCACGTCGCTTCGTGCCCTTGGGCGCCCGCCAGCACCCCCAGCGTCACCAGAACCTGCCTCACGCACTACACACACTCTCCATCGCATCGCCAACGCCTCTACTCTCATGCCTTATGGACTTTCAGCTGCTCCTAACAATACACATCATGAGGTACGGGTGTCCCCGAGTGGAGCCAGATCGGACGGCGTGCCGCTGAAACTCCTTCCCCCACGTGGGTATAGAAGGCGCGAACCTAGCGGTACCTATAGGGTCTTACAGACAAGTATAGTAATCCCAGCCGAAGCTGCTCAGTTAGAAATGCAACGGTGGAGGGTGTGACTGCATGGGGCAAGGCACGGCAACGCAGCAAGGCACTGGCAAGGCATTGGGACCGACTGAAGCCCCTCTCCAACGTGCGCTCATCATGTGTTCCAGTTAGGCAACCCCGAAGAAGCGAAGATAGGGAGGAGACAAAACCCAGATAGGATGAAGATAGGATTAACATGAAGCCGAAATGGAGCCGAGTTGGAACAGGCCAACTCGGCCCCATCTCGGCTCAATGTGAATCCTATCTTCAACCCATCTCGGTACTGTTTCCTCCGAATGCTCACCTCAACAAGATCACCAAACCGGAACTGGAAGCCCCCAGGCATTTTCTCGGCAGGAAATTCGGCGAAAATGGGCTAACCAGGAAACCAGACCCAACCCAACAGCCAAGAAAAACGAGCCAACCAACAATCCAACAGACAACCCCACAACTGCCTGGCCGAACCCCTACCGAGTAAATGCCCAGTTGAGAGTTGCGCATATCCCGGTGACCGCCCTCCCCAAGCGGTCACCTTCGTGGGGAGAGGCCCAACCAGCTCCTCTTCCCGTGGAGTGCCATCTTGTGCACCCCTCCAGAATAATAATAATAATAATAATAATAATAATAATAATAATAATAGTGCTTCTCTGTCAATGGCTGATGCATTTCTGCACATGCGCCTCCATCGTCTCACCCGTGAGGGGAGTACGAAGAATTGACGATAAGCTCTAATGACACCCCCGCAAGGGCAGTTCCAACACTTCCAGACGGGCCGGTATGTTCAATGAAAATACTGGTCCAGAAATAGACCGATATGTTAATGAAAATACTGGTGGCACCGACGGGAATCGAACTGGCGACAGGGCCCAGATAGTAGAACTTGACCACTGGGCTATCACGGTGTCCAATAATAATAATAATAATAATAATAATAATAATAATAATAATAATAATAATAATAATAATAATAATAATAAATAATAATAAAAGAGGAACAGAAGAAAAAGCTAATAATAATAATAATAATAATAATAATAATAATAGTAATAATAGTAATAATAATAATAATAATTGTGCTTCTCTGTCAAGGGCTGATGCATTTCTGCACATGCGCCTCCGTCGTCTCACCCGTGAGGGGAGTACGAAGAATTGACGATAAGCTCTAATGACACCCCCGCAAGGGCAGTTCCAACACTTCCAGACGGGCCGGTATGTTCAATGAAAATACTGGTCCAGACGGATCGGTATGTTCAATGAAAATACTGGTGGCACCGACGGGAATCGAACTGGCGACAGGGCCCAGATGGTAGAACTTGACCACTGGGCTATCACGGTGTCCAATAATAATAATAATAATAATAATAATAATAATAATAATAATAATAATAATAATAATAATAATAATAATAATAATAATAATAATAATAATAATAATAATAATAATAATAATA
>WBZZ01004216.1:0-20000 GCA_019918135.1 Paulinella micropora | reverse complement strand
AATGAGCGGGAATGCTATTCTTTTCTTCTGTACACAACAATCTGTGGAAAAAACTCTGCACAAAAGTTTGTGAAACTGACCGGTATGATTTTGCATTTCCTCTTCAATATATTATTATTATTATTATTATTATTATTATTATTATTATTATTATTATTATTATTATTATTATTATTATTATGGACACCGTGATAGCCCAGTGGTCAAGTTCTACCATCTGGGCCCTGTCGCCAGTTCGATTCCCGTCGGTGCCACCAGTATTTTCATTGAACATACCGGTCTATTTCTGGACCAGTATTTTCATTGAACATACCGGCCCGTCTGGAAGTGTTGGAACTGCCCTTGCGGGGTTGTCATTAGAGCTTATCGTCAATTCTTCGTACTCCCCTCACGGGTGAGACGATGGAGGCGCATGTGCAGAAATGCATCAGCCATTGACAGAGAAGCACTATTATTATCATTATTATTATTTATTATTATTATTATTATTATTATTATTATTATTATTATTATTATTATTATTATTATTATTATTATTATTATTATTATTATTATTATTACTGCTTGGAGCTGCCTTGCGGGGGTGTCAGTAGAGCCTATCGTCAAAACTTCGTACTCCCCTCACGGGTGAGACGATGGAGGCACATGTGCAGAAATGCATTCGCCATTGACTGAGAAGCACTATTATTATTATTATTATTATTATTATTATTATTATTATTATTATTATTATTATTATTATTATTGTTATTATTATTATTATTATTATTATTATTATTATTATTATTATTATTATTATTATTATTATTATTATTATTATTATTATTATTATTATTATTATTATTATTATTATTATTATATAGCATAGTTTAAAGAGGGGAGTATAGATACTAGCTTCAGTATAACTAGCTAGTGTGTGTGGCCTTCTATCAGTGAGCCTTTCTCTGTCCTTTTTTTTTTGAGTGATTCCCTCTAACGGGAAGCGCTGCCATTTTTTTCATGTGTATTTCAAACTTTAGGTATGCCATGCTGAGGGCTAGCAAGGCGCCGATATATGTGGCACACCGTGGTGGTGGCTACGGAGTCTTTGCTGATAAATACCTTCCTCCTTCTTTTCAGCTTGGGCTCCTCGAACCAGGAGGAAAGTCTTTGCGTGCTGCAGATCATGCTGCATTTTCTGATCATTTCACTATGAAAATTGGGAGTTCCCTGCAAACAGGGATGCATCCAATTAAATTCATTAACGAATCGAGCAGGAATGCAATGCATCTCTTCAACTCTTCATCGCAAGGGTTCAACAAGCTCGACGAGGACACTTGCCGACCGAACGTGAAGGTAAATTATGTTAGTTGTTACATACATCCATGCAATGTAAGTTTTTGTTACGTGTGTTGTATTTTTTCTATAAATATTGTTGTAAATAGTGTCAGGTCAGCAAGGGTACTCCTATTGTGACTGTCACCACCGCAATATCGAAAGATCAAGAGATTTTGCTCAGCTATGCGCCTAATCCAGACCTAGAGATAGCTACGCTGCCAAGCGATGCACATCCGGTCTGGTTGAAAGAGGCTGCCAAGGAAGGAGCTAAAATCCCAGTTTTCCTGTTCGAGACTGACATTGGTCATGTATGTTTCATCGTTCCTGAGAAAGAACATCCGCTTCCACTTAAGTCAATTTCCTTGCTTCATGAAGCAAAGGTTGAACTTTTAGCGTCGGTCAGCAGTATTAGTTCTGATGGAAAGCAACCGCTCTCCAGGTCATCATCTATTCCGCCGGAAAAAAAGAGGAAGCTTCTCGACAGCGTGTCCTCAATTTCAGATAGTCGCCGCACGCTTCTGCCCAGGGAAAGCTCGGACATTACAGTCATCACAGAAAAATCAAGCTTGAGTGATGCACAGGTAAAAAATAAATAAATGAAAATTATTACTGAGAAAATTCTTTTTTACAGGCCGGTGTTCCTGACGTTGATGCTAACCTCGACAGCTGGAAACAGTCAGACAGTTCTACTGTCACTACAGGATATGATGTTAGTAGCTGCAGCAGCTCTAGACTATATCTTCCTACTGGCTCCATGGTAATTTTTTTTCTCTGCCTGTCTATGTTCATGCTGGTTAATGTTCATAAGCGATCTTGTTTGCGTGGAACGTCGACGAAGAGTGTTCAGATACGGATTCAAACGGTGATGCTGCATCTATCAACCCTGGATTGCTTCCTCCTCTGGTCTGCGTGGACGATGCGGAATTATCCAACGAGCTTCGATTGAACTTCGACGAGCTTATGGAATCGAATGAGCTGTTGTATAACATCATGAGATTATCACCAATTCTTTACAGCAGACCACGTAAGAATCCAACGCGCCCCTACACGATCAAAAGTCGCACGAAAGGTGCAGTGAAGCTTCAGAGACCGTCTGCGCTCCAAAAACTGTTGGGGATTACCTTCGCCGACTTGGACAGGGAAGTTAAGTCTGTCTGCTGCAAAAAGTGGAAGTGTTATTCATTTATCGACACGCGTGATGTGCTTTACACGAGAGCGAAGAATGCGTCATCGTCTCTCAGTGAGCTTTATTCTTGGGCAGCTTCGCAGCTTGAATCGTTTCAAACAAAAACTGGATCGTTTCAGTATATGTATTTAACGGAGGCTGTGTGCAAAGTAGCCTGGCAGCGTATCTACGGGATCGGTGATAAAGTTTTGTCAAGAGCACAAAACTTCTTGCAAATAACACGAAGGCTTTGACAAAAAGCTACTCAACCGTTCCTGAAACAGAAGATGTGATAGCAGTATTACTCTGCGAGAAGTTCATGGAGAGTTACCCGGAGATATGCAGCGACTGAATATGGAGGATGCAAGAAATGGCTCAGGACGCAGGAGTCCAAAACTATGTTCGCGAGAATTGGAAAGATATGTGCCTTCGGTTTGGTTGTTCGAAACGAGTTGATCCAAATAATCCTCCGACAGACAATACGATCAACAAAGTTGGGCGCATGGATTTTCCGCACGTCAAGTTTGTCAGAGGTATTATGCATATTTTCGTTATCATTACTTATTACAGGTTTGTTTTGCAGAAGGAGATTTCTCAAAATGCGAGATCTGCACAGAGCTTGCTGCTGATCATTCTAACGGTTTCAGGACTGAAGTAGAAGCTCAAGAATGGCGTCGCCGTAGCAGGCTTCATCACAAAATTCACAGGGCGTGCCGCGTTGCCAGCATGCAGCGCAAGAAGGCAGCACCAGCAGATTTTGCTGCCACAGTCATATCAGCCGATATGAAACCGCCAGTGAAGATCCCATCTTGCCGCCGCCGCGAAAGATTTCAAAGGAAAAATTGTGTTTCGCCTTTGCGTTGGAATCAATACCTGCTACACTACCGATACGCATTTTATTCTGACGTACCTTGAAGGCGCGGTAGAACACGGCGCGAACAGCAACATTACTATGCTTGCCGCACTTTTACATTGGCAACTTTGGAACCCTCGCACAATGCAAGCGTGGAAATTATATCTTGAGTGGGACGGAGCTGGTGATAACACCGCGTGGGCGATGCTGGGTTTCCTTGGGCTCAATGTCGTTGACAGAGGAATCCGTTTCCAAGTAGAGTCACATCGCAAGCCACCAGGGCACGGGCACGATGGAGATGATCAGGAATTTCGAGTTATGGATATCGGGTGGAAGAGCACCTTCCTGACAACTAACATCGCTCAAGCGTTATTAAAGCTCATTCTTGCATTCAAGAAGCAGCACAAGAAGAGGCATGTGCTGGTTGTTCTCGGATGTAACTACGACTGGATGACTCATTTTAGCCCGTGTATGAACAAGAGTTTCAAAAACTACAACAAACCCTTGGCATATAGAATCACCAAGAAAGATCCTGACGCTTTGCCGACTGTAGAGATCGCTACTTGGGGAGACGCACAGGATTTTCATGGAGTGCGTGATGATCCCAGAGGAGAACCGATCAATTTGTTTATCGGACGCCCCGGTAATAATATTATCTATCTTTCTCTTTCTCTCTCTCTCTCTCTCTCTATCTCTCTCTCTCTCTTTCTCTCGTTCTATCTATCTATCTCTCTCTCTCTCTATTTATGACAGCGACCGACATGCCTCCCAAGCTTCCAGTCGGCTACTTCGTCAATCCGCGCCTGAAGAAGGATATTCGTGCTTTGGCTACTAAATACCTAGGGCCGGATGAGCGAGCACATGTGGAGGAAATGTTAGCAGGTGGAAATTTGACCAGAGTAGAGGTGGATGGAGATTACTTCGAAGGCGGCCTGCCCGGCCGTCCTGCTCATATGTCCTGTGTCGATGCAAAAGGCAAGGAATGGAGAGCAGAATTTCGATTTATCGACGAGCTACCTGTAAATTGGATGGAGTTGCCTCAAGAACGACAGGAGAAAATGAACGCACTTACGCGTTTGACCGATGAAGAGCTGCTGTCCTTACCACGCACTTATTTTGTTAATGAAGGACGTCCTCCAGCTCACCCGAGATGGCGTGGTGCAAGACAGCTTACTAGCGAAGAAAAGCAGGAGCAGGATTTAGCATTTGGAAATGCTTCTGAGCCTTGGCGGAAAATTCTCACGTTGCTAAGATCGTCAGAGGAAAAAAAGCAATTTGCGTCCAAGCAGATGGTAGTTAGCGAATTGAAATCATGGATGAGAATGCATGGAGTTGCAACGCAAAACTCCGATCGGAAACAGTTCAAGAAGGCAGAGCTTATTGAACAAGCGTGGAACCATTTCGAACGATGCGACTGTGGGTTCCCTGAGGAAGAAGAGCTTGGTGCTGCTCAGCCTGCAGAACCAGTGGCAGATTCAGAGGATGACTTATCTGATACTTCATCTTCCAGTTCATCAACTGACTCATCGTCTGATCGATCTTCTGGTTCAGAGGAAGAAAAGCATGGTATTAGTTTTCTTCTTCTTCTTCTTCTTCTTCTTCTTCTTCTTCTTCTTCTTCTTCTTCTTCTTCTTCTTCTTCTTGTTCTTCTCCTCCTTAACATGATGCTATCCATATTGTAGATGATTCAGATCGCTCCGACGCAAGTTGGAGGATGCGTAACTCAGGAATCCGTTTGCGCGGACGTCGCCGCGCACGTCGTGCTGCGGGTGGACGTGGACGTGGACGTGGACGTGGACGTGGACGTGGACGTGGTCGTATGTGATTATTTTTTTTGAAGGAATTTTTCTGGGTCCGACTTTTTTCATAATGGTTTTTGTCTAGGGCAACTGCAACTGTAACGCTTCTTCTAAAAACTGAAATTAGAAATTTGTTTAACTCTGATAATGCACCAGAATCTGATGTGAAGCGTCCTCCCTCCGACCCATCCCCCCCCCCACCCCCCCTCCCCTCCCCCCTCTACGTACCAGCGTACGTCACAGCGGGCAAACAGAATTTTTTGAAGGTAAAACCATGTCTTAATATAGTAAAATGCTTAATATAAGCAAGAATAAACAGTAAATGCAAATTCTGCATGTTCGGCATTGTTATCATCATAGATTCATGGTAGCCGGGACTATGAAAAAGTAGAAAAATTACCGTGTCGGACCGGTTCCTGCCCACCTCTGAAGATGAAGTTAAAGTGTATTACAATTAATAAAAACATATTTTAATATTATTTTTATATGTTCTGCAATCAGGGAATTCATTTCCTTTCATTTCCACACGTTTTCAAAAAAATCCATATACTTCATCGAAAATTTCGGAAAAAGGGATACCCCCAAGATTGTCGAATGTTTAGTTGTAGCTTGATTCTTAAAAAAAAAAAAAAAAAAAATTAAGAAGGGGGAATGGTCTGAAAAATGAGTGCTCAGCACCAGGACAAAAAGTAAAAGTTAGAACAGGCCACCGACTGTACGGCCACACTTCTGGGGCTACCATGCGACGTCTGGTTCGAAGTTATGGTCTTGCTAGAGCTGCAAGACGTCCTGGCGTTGGCGAGCACCTGTCGGCGTGTCCAGCAGCATTTCGCAAGCGAGAGCGAGATGTGGCAAGGACTAGCTTTTCCCCAAGAATTTAAATGTTGGGACCGCGCGCCGTCTGCGCAAAGGCTCCTCGAGCGGTACAGGAAGGTCTGAAGCAAGGCGGGAGTAAGGTTCCGCTACGTCGACCTGCGCAAGTTGCGTCAACTCGTGTTGATCGAGGGTATGCACTTCGAAGAAGTAGATCTTGGAGACTTTGCGCGGGAAATCAATTATGTCCTCGAGGCCCAGCTACCAGAGGACTTACGGGCATCAAGCCTCCTGGGCAGCGTGCACGCCGACCACCTTATCATGTACGACTGTTCTTTGAAGCTGACGCACTGGCCCCAAGGCCTTGCCGGGATAGATATCCTGTGCCGTCTGCTGCAAAGTTTTGATAGCCAACAGCTGCAGCTGCCGCAGCTCCCGACGTTGCGTTCAGTGGGTTTTAAAGTAAAAAATCCAGAAGGCCGAGCCTCGCCTGATCGACTCTTCCAACAGCTCCTCCATTTGCCGCTGCAAATGGAGGAGCTAAAGCTGGTAAATTGCGGGCTGTGTCCTCTGCAGTTTCGGCGGCTGCTTGGGCGCTTTCGCGTTCTCAAAAAGCTCTCGCTCGCCGACAGGTCTAGCATTCTGGAAAACAAGATTTTGCTGGGTGCGCCGGCCTGAACGTGCTAGACTTAACAGGCTTCGCTCTGGTAGATATTTGTGTTCTGAACCACTTCGACAGCCAGAGCCTGTGCGAGCTGTACCTCCCGGACTGTCAGTGGCCGACTGTCGGCCCTGGCACGGCCGTTAGTCGGGCCCTGCAAGGGGCGCCCGCGCTACAAACTCTCTGGATCGAGGGCCCGCGTTCTGTCATCTCCTTGACAGATCTTCCCCCGCTGCCTCGGCTCCAGACCTTGGCCCTGGATAATCTGCTGGATGGGCAGTCCATAGACCTGCGGCACCTGGCGGAGCTAGGGCTGTCGGAGCTAGAATGTTGGAGCTAGAAGAGCTCTCAATTACCTTCAGGAGCCCGATAGCCGTCAGAAGCCCGGCACGTTTGCTCAATTATCATCTGCTGCAACGCTTCCCCAAGCTCGAGGTCGTAAAGTTTACAAAGGTCGCTCCAAAACCGGCTATGAAAAATATCAAGCTCTGGGTCAGAGAAAACCTGGCTGGTCTTAAATTCTACGGTGACTGTGACTAAAAAAAAAGCAAAGCAAGAAGCGCGCACTTCATTGATGATGCAAGAGAGACAAGCGAGAGAGGCAAGAGAGTCAGGCGGTCGATATCTGAGTCAGTCGAGGCCCTGCACGATGAAACTTTTAAAACAAACAGTAAAACAGTTTTACTTAAAGAAAAATCAAAAAGAAAACTGTACAATTTAAAAAAGCTTAAAAAAAAAATCAAAGGCGCGGCCCAAATCGATTTCTTTTTTCTGGGGCCAGAAAAAAATCTCGCCTCGTTCTTTTTTTGTCATTAGGCATTTCGGCGCGGCAAGATAATCACTGGGCCATGTTCGAGCAATTCTTCCAGCAATGCTTGCCAACGCGCGATGTTTTTCATGAACTTTGCTGGCCTTTCCAAGCCGGAAAATCGGGACTCGATTGCAGAAAATGGCAAAACTCTCGGACAGTTTCTGGGCTTTGCTTTAGATTTGATTTTCAAGCCTCGTGCGCCATATTTCCCCCGCACAAACGCGTGCCAAGTGTTATATGTTCTGTTGTCAATGGCACGGGTTGCATCTTCTACAACGCTCTCTCGGGTCTCAACGTTTGGACCCAAGAAACAACTGAACATGCCCAGCAGAAACAATACCCCAGCGTTAAATACATTTGTGTGCTTCGCAATGTACTTGTTCAGCACATCCCGACATCTGTCTTCTGTCATTTTCGGTCCTTTTTTTTATTTCAGCTTTCATCAATTCTTTAAAACAATCCTGGAACTCTTGCCTTTGTT
Organism: Paulinella micropora; assembly: GCA_019918135.1. Classification (NCBI taxonomy): domain Eukaryota; phylum Cercozoa; class Imbricatea; order Euglyphida; family Paulinellidae; genus Paulinella; species Paulinella micropora. The sequence continues at coordinate 12,100 of WBZZ01004216.1, read as the reverse complement.
TAGAGGAGGCTTCCGTTGCCGGCAAAGACTGACCATGATATAGCGACTCGACACATCGTGTTGCAAAACTTGTGCTAACACTGTACACGCCCTCTTTGTGTCCATACCTTGCGCCTTCGACAAAGATTATAAACAATCTCCATCGTATTTTGACCTCCTCACTGTAGCCAACATCATGCGTCGATGGCTTGGTTTCAAGATATTCAGCAAGCTTTTTTGCGATGCTATCCGCGTTAACAAACTGTTCCTGCAAATCTCTGTCTAGCTGTGCTAGCGCCCTCACTTTGCTGCAGTATTTAGGAGGGACAAAGCCACAGAAATATTCGGCCAGCCAAACTAGTTGGCGTTGTTCGAGTTGTTTGTCGATAAGCTGTCGCCACCTTGGAACTTCGTCCATCGGGTTAGTTGAACCCGTTAACGCTTGTGCGGGCTTTGTATCTTGCCTGATCGTAGTCCCTTGGGATGCCATTTTCTCGAGAACCTCCCGCCAAGCCATTTGGCTGCTCTGGGGTACAGTAGGATCCAATTCAATTCGTTTACTTTGCACTTGCCTTTCGACTTCAGCCCACAAAATTGTGTGCGTACTTTTGCCGTTACTCGAGATGCAGATTGTTCCCTGGTTTTTTGCAAGCAAATGGAGGATCGTCAAGGCCAAGAGTTACCCTTTGCAATCCCTTCTTTGTCGATGACTTCTTTTCGCTCTGCTACTAGCTGCTCGAACGTGTATGATGTCATCGGCCTCCCAGCCATTAGCGCAGGATTCTGCTCTGACGTGCAGGTTTTTTATTATTATTATTATTATTATTATTACCAGGAAAATGCAAGCAAAACTGCGCAGTGTGCGGGGAATGGGGGGGAGCGGCGGGGCGCGGAAGGAAGTGTTTGGGAGGGGAGGGAGGGGGGGGGGGGAGGGAGAGAGGAGGAAAGAGAATTTGTTTTTCTTCGCCCATCCCCCCCCCCTCCCCACTCCCCCGACTCTCCTTTCTTTCTTTTCTTTTCTCACCACCCCTCTCTTCTTGTTCGAACCAGTTCCTTCTGTTTCCGTCCTCCAACCTTTCTCCCCCCCCCCCACCTCTACATTTCTCTCGTGCTAGAAAGCGTGTTCTGGAAATTTTACAAAACAACGCTTAGAGCGCTTTCTCCCCCTGCCCAAAGTCTGAGAGACAAGCGTTTTTTCTCGTATATTAATTCACAGCCGCGTCTTTGGCCAGACTGCTGCGGCGGCTGGCAGTGATGGTGCGGGGCTCGTGGCTATTGTTCTGCACGCGCTGCCAGAAAGCGGCCGGGTCACTTGGCCAGGTCGCGCCGCGGTCGCGCTGCGGCACCCACACCTCGCACGAGCGCCGGCAGCGCGACAGCGACGTGTACAACAGCTTGCGCAGGTGCAAGTTCAGCGGGCAGAACGGCGTCGGCGACAGCAGCACGTACACGTCGTCGAACTCGGAGCCCTGCACGCAAAAGTCCGTCAGGCAGAAGGCCAGGCACAGCCCCCCGTCCTCGCCGTGCTGCCGGCGGCTCCAGAACTGCACCAAACGTGGCGAACTTGCGCTGTGCCACAGCGTAAACACGCGCCACGCGCCGTTGGCTAAGGGCGTTGCTGTTGACTTCACGTCCCGGCAGCCGCGCATCCACGCCTGGCCGCCGCCGGTGTCCACGGCCACGTCCTGCATGCGCACCAGGTAGCCGACGCAGCGCGGGTCGTCGCGGCTCACGTCATCTCCGATTGTTGGGTCCAACTCCACGCCCTCCGGCGGGGACAGCGCCTCCAGGGCGCACTCGAGCCTGACCTTCAGCGACAGGACAAAGCCGCTGACATTCGCTTGTGGCGCGCCCGCGGCGGCGGCAAACGTATTGTTCACCAGTGCCACCTCGCTGCGCCGCACGGCCACGCACTGCCAGTCGGGCCAAACGATCTCCTTCTTTTGCACGCGCGCCCACAGGCCCGAGGGTGGCAGCGCGTGGCGCGCGTGCAACCGGTGCAGTCTAGTTGCCAACGCCGCGCCGCCGTCCTCGCCGGTGAATTTCAGGTACACCAGGCACTGCCGCAACCATACAGTATCAAATGCAGTCGATGCGCGCAAAGACGCCGCCAGGAGCTGCGCCACGGCCCCGCCGCCGTCGCCGCGCAAGACGGTCGTGAGTTCTGCACAGCTGTCGGGAAACACCGCGCGCACCAGCGACACAGTAGCCCCGTAGCCCAGCGGCGGCAGCTGCGCGTCGTCGCCCAGCAGCAACACGCGAACCAGGTTCGGCGCCAGGCGTCGCAGGGCCAGGAGCAGCTGCAGCAAATGTGCGGGAGACATCAGTGACACCTCATCGACGATCAGCGCGTAACGAACTGTCGTCGGCGTACGCACGGCGCCCCGCGCGCGGGTGCAGAGCCACGCGTGCGTCTTGTAGTCAGGGAACGAAATCGCGCCTTCGCCACCGGCCCCGACGGCCGGCGGATCAGCCACTCCGATGCCGCGCAGGCGCCCGTTGCGCACGGCGTTGCGCGTCATGGCCACGAACAGCACCGACATTGTCTGCGACACCGCGGACGCGGCTGTGGTCTTGCCTGTCCCGGCCGCTCCGGCCAGCAGCCCGACGCCGCCCGAAAGGCGCTTTTGCAGCGCTGCGCGCTGCGACTCGGTGAGTTGCGGCAACGTTGCGGTCGCGATCTGAACTGGCACTGCACGCAACAGTGCCACTAACTGCCGTTCCTGGTTGAAGCACACGCGCGGCGCTACCGTGCGGTCGTCAACGCGGATCCATGCGCAGTGCGCGTGGGTGCGGGTGGTAGGCGCGCTGTCCCACAACGCCTGCAGCCCGCTTTCAAAGCCCTCGTGTCCTGTCGCCAGGCGAGGGGGGTCCTTTGCCATTACAAGCTCGCACCAGGGGCCGCCATTGTGCGTCAATCTACCGAGCAGCTGCGTCGTCCCCAAGAAACACATCTTGGCCTCGTCGTCGCGGCCCAGCGGCAGGCAAGTCCGCGCCCACGGGACACCATTCTCCCGGCGCGAGAAGCACGCGTCCCGACGAATTGAGAGGGTGTTCATCAAAAGAAAGTGCAGCAGCAAATGCCTGCGCCCGTGCTCCCCGAGCAGCCGAGCCCACGCGTTGCGCAGCAAGAGTGGCAACTGGGCGAAGCGCCGGGGCGACAAACAGTCAGACGGGTCACACAAATTATAAGCCTGATTGTCGGCCGCCACGGCCTCGTCGCCGAGCCACAACTTCGGTTCGTACCAGACGCGCGGGTCGCCGCTGTAGAACTGGCTCAACCACCGTGTGCGCTGGGCAGGCGTACGCTTAGCCACGCGCTCCAGGAAAACGTGGAGGCCAGATGCGCCCAACGCGGGTCCTCCCGCAGCAAGGCACCTAAGAACTTGCGGGCCGCGGCGACATTTAGGTTCCCGGCCGCCAGTTGTTCTTCCGTGGACAATGTATCGTCCTCGTCGTCGTCGGACGACACGGTCTGCGCTGTGTTCTTGCGCTTGGACGTGGGTACTGTTTGCCCGGCCATTAACGACACTTCCAGCAGGCCGGCCGACGTGCAGAACCGCCAGCCGCCGGCGGCCTGCTGCAGACCTTCGGTGGTCAGCCGCACTTCCCGTACACTGTCTTTCAGGAGCTGCAGCCAGGCCGGAAACGCGCCGTCGCCCTTTCCCTGCCAGAGACGAAGCGTGCGGCGGCGCCCGCCGTTCTCGTGCAGCAACAGAAATCGCTTGCCCGTGCGGGCCTGCCTGAGGCCCGCCAGCTTCCACGGCGTGAATTGTATGCCGTCCAGCAACGAGGGCGCCGACGACGACGTCTGGCAAGCCATCCTAAGTACAGGCCCGGCACACAGACACAAGTGGCGGGGAGAGGGCAGTGGAGGAACAGAGAAAGGGGGGGTTGGGCTCGCACTTTGGCTGCAGCGTGGTACAAGACAAGAGCAAGAACAAACAAACAAAGAAAAAAAAGTATAGAGGGGGTGGTGGGCAAAAAACAAAAAGAGGGGCGGTTTGGGGGGGGGCTCTGGAGGTGGGTGGGTTGGGGGGGGGGGGGGGGGGCCTTCGCGCGCCCCGGCCCCCCCCCCCCCCCCTTAACCCGAGGTAAAAGGAAAGGCGTTTCTTCTTTTATCTTGTAGGTTGCAACACGGCCCCCCCCCCCCTCCCCCTAGCAGCCACTAGTTGTGGCGTGGCTGTCAGGGCTTGGTGTTTGTGAGCCACTGGCGGGGGATGCCTCGTCTCCAAGCCTTGACGCCCGAGGGCCGCCTGGTTCACCGGACACACTCCCGCGCACTGGCGGCGCACTGCAGCCGGCTTTTCGTCCGTACGGTCGCGTGCACGCGTTTCGTGTGGGGCGCGGAAGGACTGCTGCCCCCCCCCCCCCCCAAGTTTAGCGCATGGAGCCGAGGGTTTTTAACTCTTTTGGGACAGAAGCATGCGGGGGCAGACGACGAATTGTAAATTTTGATAAAAAAATAGCTGACTTTTCGGCCGGGCCGGAGGGGGAAGAAAAAGACGCAAATTCCGGCGAATTCCGCTCGAAACGAAATTCTTTCACCGCAAATTTCGGCAAATTCCCGCGCGAAATGAGTTTGTAACCGCAAATTTCGGCAAGTTTTGCGCGAAACTTTCTTTCACCGCAAAATTCGGCCAGCGACTGAATTTTTTTTTTTTTTTTTTTTTAGCATTTCGGCAATCCTGCTAAATTTAATGTAAAAAATTTCGGGAAAGATTAGCGGGCGGGGAAAAATTGATGATTTTTTTCCCCGCCCGCCAATCTTTCCCTAAATTTTTGCTATCAAGTTTAGCCAAATGCCAAAATGTCAAGATTTTTTTCTCATGTTGTCCAGAACACGGTGAATTTCGCGACAAAATAGCTTTTTGCCGCAAACTTCGGCAGATTTGCGCGAAACGGCTTTTGACGAATTTTGCGGCTACCGAAAGAATTTTTTTTTAGTGAAGGACATTTCGGCAATTGTCTAAATTTGAGAGCAAAAATTTAGGGAAAGATTGGCGCGGGGGGGGAAAAATTTATGATTTTTGTAATTTTCCCCGCCCGCCATTCTTTCCCTAAATTTTTGCTATCAAGTTTAGCCAAATGCAGAAATGTCCAGATTTTTTTTCTCATCTTGTCCAGAACCCGGTGAATTTCGCGACAAAATAGCTTTTTGCCGCAAACTTCGGCAGATTTGCGCGAAACTGCTTTTGACGAATTTTGCGGCTACCGAAAGAATTTTTTTAGTGAAGGACATTTCGGCAATTGGCTAAATTTAAGAGCAAAAATTTGGGGAAAGATTGGCGGGGGGGGGGAAAAATTTATGATTTCTGTAATTTTCCCCGCCCGCCATTCTTTCCCTAAATTTTTGCTATCAAGTTTAGCCAAATGCCGAAATGTCCAGATTTTTTTTCTCATGTTGTCCGGAACCCGGTGAATTTCGCGACAAAATAGCTTTTTGCCGCAAACCTCGGCAGATTTGCGCGAAACGGCTTTTGACGAATTTTGCGGCTACCGAAAGAATTTTTTTTAGTGAAGGACATTTCGGCAATTGGCTAAAGTTGAGAGCAAAAAATTGGGTAAAGATTGGCGGGCGGGCAAAGTTTATGATTTCTGTAATTTTCCCCGCCCGCCATTCTTTCCCTAAATTTTTGCTATCAAGTTTAGCCAAATGCCGAAATGTCCAGATTTTTTTTCGCATGTTGTCCGGAACCCGGTGAATTTCGCGACAAAATAGCTTTTTGCCGCAAACTTCGGCAAGTTTGCGCGAAATCTTTTTAGTCGAATTTTGAGGCTACCGAAGAATTTTTGGGAGGGAGCAGAAGAAGGGATAGAAAAAGAAAAAGGAAGACAGAGGGAGGAAGGAGAGAGGGCAAGGAAAGAGGGTGGCACAAAAAAAAATACGTACTTTTCTGCTTTGTCTCTTTCTCCGCTCTCTTGTTTTTTTTTCAAGATGAAAAGCAATATCTTACTATTTAAAAAAGAGAGAGAGAGAGAGGCAGCTAGCTTTTAAAAAAAAAAACAAAATGGCACAGAACTTTTTCGCACAATTGTTGCGGGACAACGAGGTAAAAGAAAATATCATCCAAAGGACTGCCGCGCCTAGCCGATAGGGCCACTGCCCAAGCCGCGCAACACGGCACGCTCGTGTTGCCTATAGCTCTGCGTACGGAATCCTGGGAACTAGCCTGGCCCGTCACTGACGGCAGCTTCGAGCGGGCGCTGAGCACGCACCGCGCGCTGACTATTGTCCTCATGCTGCCTGCCGAATTACAGCCCGACGAACAAAGCAGGTTCGTTGCAGACCAGCTCTACCGTATTCTCACCTTGCTGTTCAACGGCTATGTGTACAAGGATTTCTTGACCTACCTCTCGCGGCTTTGCGCGCTGCTGCGGCTTGGCCGGGTGTACGAGTGCCAGTACGCTGAAACACAGCCACTATACGAGGTACGAACGCTTTCTTTCAGCATGGAGAATTACAAACAAAACATACAAGCGAGGGTTGCTAGACGTGTTGCAAAGTATACTCGTGTTGACGCTTTCGGGCTGGGGCAGTTGCTGTTTTGCCAACGCTTGCTAGACCCGCTGTATCTAGTTCAGAACTACACGTTGCGCGATCCAGCATCGCTACCACTGGATAGTGACCGCATGCTCCGAGATTGGGCGTTGCAGGGCAGGACCATTAACGTAAGGTGGAACCTCGAGGCCATCAAAAAGCTGGCCTCGCACTATACCGAGGCTAAGGTTTGCCTAGAAAGACTGAACAACGTTGAGTCAGTCACGCTGGAAATCAACCCAGAAACAAAAGATGCCATGCCCAATTTGCTGGATTTCCTCGTCAGGTATTGTCCGGCAATAAGCAAGCTCAATGTCGTTGCACCGCTGTATCAAAATCCGGGCACGCGAATATTAGATTTTATGTTTAAGGACGGGCGGCAAATCCTGGAGCTAGGGCCTAACTTAGGTATGACTCAAGTTACGTGCCGCATCGGAACCATAGTGGCGCCAGAGCTGACAGTCCAACTGCACGACCGAGATTACAAAATCGGGTTTGCGCGCGCTGGCCTTTATGGTGCGTCCAGGCCGAACCTGACAATCAAGCTGTCCAAAAGCGTTAGAGATGTGACTCTTACAAAAACACAAGGATCACCAGGCCCCGTAAGGTTCGGCAACATTAAGCTACGCAGGCTGCCAGGCGACTGTAAGGGAATATGTAAAGCTCCGCGGCAGCTGGCCCTGCGTGATCTGGAAGCACAGCACATTTCTGTTGATCTTAGCTGTCTGTCCCGTCATGTACAGCGAGAGGCTTGCAGGCTACTTGTATGGACAAGGTCCGAAATCTCGGTTCAGAACTCTTCGTTAGCAAGCCTGCGTGTAGCCGGCGACGCCCCTACGCCGGTCGTGGTTGACGAATGCGTCTTAGCCCCAGATTCTTCTGCGGGGCTGCTGGACCGACCAGGCCTTGGGTCGTAAAGTGCTGTTCCACAACTGCACGTACCACCAGCCGGCCACTGCGATTGCCTTGCAGGAGAGAGTGGTAGCGGCGGTACCCAGTGCGGAATTTGTGCGGCACGCCCGCCGTCGCCAGTAGGATGAGGGTGCGACGCGTTGTCGTCCCCTTCCTCATTTTTTGGTGTGAGGGTGGAGTAGAAATTATTGATGTGCGCACGTGCGTTCAAAAAGACAGCAAAAGCCTCTCCTTTTTTGGACACACTCGCGCTCATCCGCCTTTCGAGCACGGCTTGTACGACGTCAACACAGTTCGGAAAGAGCGACTGTGTATTGGCTGGTTGCTTGTATTAAAAAAATTTGTTCTGACGGTGGGCGAAATTCCTTTGAATTTCGGTAATTGCATTTTTTTAATTTTTTTTTTCTTTTGAGAGACTAGAATTTTTTTAACTGCCGATTTCGGATCAAAAAAGAAAAGAGAACTTATTGGTTGTCCCGGCTGTGCCGCTGTGGTGGCTACAATTTACGCAATAAAAGTCGATAAAAAAATTAAAGCTATAGACAATAATTTGCCAGTTTTTTTCTTTGAAAGTCAGCGCAGTCGTCGTTTCTTGTGGGCTGTCGCTGGCGATTCTGGCTCCAGCAAACTGGACCAGTATTGGATTTGCAAGTCATATTTTTCAGCTGATTGCTTCAGCGTGGCTAGCGCGGGCAGCCGTTTGTTGAGATACTGCGTTTGCTCGTGCAACCACTCGGTGCTCAGCTTAGATTCCGCGGGCACTGACTTTCTGCTCTTGTGCACGTAGGCCGCACAAATATCATGCACAAACTCTTTGGTGGTTAAAGACAGCGAACTTCCGCGCGCTCGGTCCTCTTGTACCGCCAAGAGAGACAGGCAGTGCACTGTTGGACAAACCGCGGACTTGTCCAGGAAGTCTGTGCCGTGCAAACAAAGAGCGCAAGAAAGCTGCCAGTCCGCCGGGATTCAGACGCAGCGCGTCTAAAACGGAGTTGACACGGAGCAAAAATTTGTTTTGAAACTTTATGTACAGCTCCAGCCCGTTCTGCGCGTTCGCGACCATGAGCCCCAGCACTAGAAAATCCGTATCGACAGTATCGGCTACGTAATGCCAGCCACTACACCGGGTGTGCCAGCGCTGGATCCAACGGAAGACGCCGAGGTCGGCCTCGCCCTCGGCCACGGGCTTCTCGGGCCCCGCGCGCCAGGCCCAGTCGCCGCCTTCGTCGGGCGCGAGGCTGTGTACCCCAAAGCCCAGGTCCAGCACCAGGCGCGAACCCGGGCAACTGCGCCCCTTGAGCGCCGCCACAATTGCCGGCGCGTTGTTGAGCAAAATGTGTTGCACGTGCCGCAGCAGCAGCGGCCGGTGCTCGCGGTTGCCAATCAAGTCCTCGACAAAGGCATTTGGTAAACATTTCCCGCCGGCGTCCAGCAGTCCGTCACCCGTCCCGACCGAGACAACCGAGGGCAGCTGGCTCGACTGTCGCGCGCGGCGTTTCTGCTGCGTCGCTTGCTTGAGCGGCGTGACGAGCGCCGGCTTGTCGGCGACCAGCACGAGCGCGTTGGCATGCAGGGTGCGCAGCGGCTCTAGCACCAGGTCCAGCGCCAGCCGGTGCCAGACCCCGGTACCGTTGCCGGCCGCACGCTGTTTCTTGGCGCGCACGCAGGCCTTCTGCAGCCTCACGAGCGTGTCCTGTACAATTACGCGGGCGCCCGCGGGCAGAGAATCGACGACGCCCGCGGACAGTGCCTCTGGGCTGATCTCTTCTAGCGTCTTCCAGCCGCCGTAGAGCCCCATCGCTCCCGCTGCTGCCTTTTGTTATGTCTGTGTGTGTCTGTCTTGTTCTTGTCGGCGCGCAAAGAAACCCCCCCCCCCCCCTCTTTCTGTAAAAACAACAACAACAACCGCGCGGTCCCTCCTCTCCCCCCCCTCCCCCCCCCCCCCCCCCCCCCCCCCACCCGAAAGAAAGCGGAAATGGGAAGGGGGGGGGGCGCGCAGCCGCCCCCCCCCCCCCTCCCCATTTCAGTCCGCCACAAAGGTTTTTTTTTTTTTTTTTTTTTTTTTTTTTTTTTTTTTTTTTTAAAAGCACAGCTCCTTTCCCTTTTTTTTACCACCCTACATTTCCCTCCCCGTTCCCCTCCCAGACTTCGCGTACTTTCCACCTTCCCCTGCGTGCAGGCCCCCCCCCCCCCAAAAAAAAAAGAAAGATCTATTTTTTTTGTTGCGCTAGCCAGGGGGGAGGGGAGGGGGGGGGCTTTTTTTTTGCGAGGAATACATAGTGTTGCATTGCTGTGGTTCCGACCAAGCTGCCACTGTGCTCAATAAACCAAGCTTACCGCGTAGTACAAGTCAGTCACTGTGCAGGCCAGAGCGAGCACGTTCCAGTACTCGTCTTTCTGCAGCGCGCAGACCAGAAATAACAAAGTGACCAAAATCTCTAGCAAACCCATCACAACGCGCAACGGTCCCTGACCCAAGCAAATCTCGGCTATGTTGAGCCCTACCACCACTGCCGTGATCAGGCACTTCAGGCCGTTCATGGTTGAGAAGCCGCTGCCCCTGTACGCGACGTTGGCTACGACCACAATGGACATGAGAGCTCTTAGCAAGCGTAGGGTGACGAGCGCGGCGGGACCCGTAATGTTGGTTATGGCTAGCACAAGCAGGTGCAGCTGAAAACGCGACCACCCCAGTTGCAGGAGGATAACTACGCGCAGCAATTGGGTACATTGCGTGATGACGTAAATATATAGGAGAAAAAACATTCAAATTTCCCTATGTATCCAAAAAACTGGATAGTCCGGCCCGTTTTGTGAAGCGGGAAATTCCCGGAAAATCAGCTTCATCACCTCACACAGTCGATGTCGGCCGGTCCGATTAATAGTTAGAGAATGTTTTCCGTGACATTGACAGTGTGTGTAAGTAAAATATTTTTTTAAAATTTTACCACAAGGTTAGTTAGTATTGATATGTACATAATATTAATAATTAAAACCTGCTGAGACATAAATAGTTGAATCTCGTGCAAAGCGAACGTCAAATCAATACTTATATTAATAAGACACGCCCCTATGATGTCACATATAGCTTCCCCCAGTAGATTCTGTTGATGGCACTAGACCTGGCACCTTTTTTATTATGAATATTAATAGCTAAACCTCTACTGGAAGCGAAGGGGAAAAGCAATTCAGTAGCCTAGGATGTGACGCGATCATAGCATCTGCTATTAGCGGGTAGCACAGCAAGAGGTGAGCTTGACAAAAAAAAAAGATAGATAGCGAGGCCGCGAGTATGTGTGTGTGGAGGGGGGGGGGGGGGAGCAACAGCAGGAAGAAAAAAAATCATTACAACCACAGGGCATTACTACTATTCAAGGCTGCCACTCCTTTTTTCGCAGTCGACTCTATTTTCTCGCTGTCGTCTCATGTTTTCACAGCAACTGACTCTATTTTCTCGCTGTCGCCTCATGTTTTCACAGCAACTGCCTGAAAATGAGGGCGTACACAAATGTGGATGGGTGTAGCGTGGTGGCGCTGCTGATTCCGAGCGCAGACTGGGATGGGAAGCCGCCGTCGCGATCGCCTTGAGTAAGTCATGATTATGATGTTGACTTTTTTGGAGCCATGGTAATGCGACGGCGTTTGTGTTTGGTCACCCCGCTACCAGCTCGACTGCGCGAAGCGTTGGGCAAATGATAGCGGCAACGCCACTTATCGTTTTCGCTGTCGGATTTTCTCTTCTTATTCAGACAGTGTCTGTCCTTGTTCTTGATGAAGAAGTTGCACCGCACAGAGTTGTCATCTTCGCCTCCTTCACTCCACTCACTGTCGGTGCTTGCCTCTTTGCCTTCTTCCTCGCTCCCTTCGTCGTCATCTTTCTCGCTCTCTTCTTCTTCATCTTCTTCCTCGCCCTCTCCTTCGTCGTCTTCTTCCTCATTCCTCACTCCCTTCTTCCTCGTCCTCGTCCTCTTCTTCGTAGTCTTCTTCCTCGCTCTCTTCTTCTTCATCTTCTTCCTCGCCCTCTCCTTCGTCGTCTTCTTCCTCACTCCCTTCTTCCTCGTCCTCTTCTTCGACGTCTTCTTCCTCGCTCTCTTCTTCGACGTCTTCTTTCTCGCTTTCTTCCTCGTCTTCCTTGGCTTCTTCCTCGTCTTGATGTTTCTTTTCTAGTTTTTCTCCACCTCCTTTTCGTGCTGCTCCTGCTTCTTCGTCGTCTTCTTCTTCTGCTTCGTCGTCGGCGGCGTCGTCTGCTTCTTCTTCTTCTTCTTCTTCTTCTTCTTCTTCTTCTTCTTCTTCTTCTTCTTCTTCTTCTTCTTCTTCTTCTTCTTCGTCGTCGTCGTCGGCGTCTTCTTCTTCTTCTTCTTCTTCTTCTTCTTCTTCTTCTTCTTCTTCTTCTTCTTCTTCTTCTTCTTCTTCTCCTTCTTATTCTTTCTTCTCACTCGCCTTTGATCTGGGACCGCACTGTGGCTCCTCTTGTTCATCGCTATCGGATCACACGAGAATCGGACGATCTGTCGCTCCTTCTTCGGAATGTTCATCAAGGTCAGGAATGTTCTCTGCCACTTCGAAGGAGACTGCTGCCTCATCCAACGTCTTGGCTTTATTTTTTTTCACGGAGATCTTATTGCCTTCCAAAGTTTCACCCTCACATATATAGGCTGGTTTTTTAGC
>WBZZ01004215.1:0-35283 GCA_019918135.1 Paulinella micropora | reverse complement strand
TCAAAATCCCACCCGCAAAGCAAAGAGCCATACATTGCTTGATGTTATATTAACGACACTCACCTGCGATATCACATCTGATGTCTTACCTACATGCATCTCTGATCACCATCCCATCTATGCTATCTTTCACACCCCAATCACACATAAGAAAAATAATAATAAAATCCTAAGAAATAAGAGATATGAAGACAAGAAGGAAATAATAACAGAAGAAATAATTTATGAACTTAAGCAAGTTCTTGACCCAGAACTAAATAACGATACTCCTAATAATTATATAAATAAAATACATACAGCTATTAAGGCAGTGGTAGAAAAATATGAAAAGCGTGTAAAGAAACGAAAATGGAAACCATGGTGCAATAATGAAATTAGAGCCATGATTAAGAAACAAAGAGAACTGTATGAAATAAAAATAGCATGCCCAGTTAAAAGTAATAGAACTAAGTATAATAAGCATAGAAATAAAACTAATAGAGAGATTAAGAAAGCTAAGAAAGCATACATGACTACCTTAATGGAAAAACTAAGTCACGATCCAAAAAAACGTATGAATGCGTTGAGAAAGCTGATCCCACAGACACAAGGTCTGAAGACCTCGCCCACCCAACTCCGCGTGGATGATAAGGTAATCACCGACCCCAAAGGTATTGCCAATGCACTCAACAGACACTACACGACGGTCGGCTCCAAGGTCAGTGCCCAAATCCCCCAAGAACATAAAGTCAGAGAAGAGGAAATAGACCTAACACAGAGAAAACTGCCTCCCTTTACACTCAAACGCATTTTGCAGGATGATGTAGTTGATACACTGAAAGCAATTAACAGAAACAAAGCAGAAGATATAAACAAAATAAAACCAGCCATCATGCAAGACCTTACAAAGTACATTGCCCCGATATTAACAACGCTCTTTAATAAAGCTATAGAACATAACCAATACCCTGATGCACTAAAAATAACTTAAGTTATTGAAATATATAAAGCTAAAGATAGAACGCTGCCTGAGAATTACAGACCTATCTCGCTACTGCCGATTATTGCTAAGGTCTTTGACACTATACTCAACAAGCAACTGATGGCCCACCTTACCAGGTACGACATCCTCTCCCGAACTCAATACGCCTTCCGACCACACTCGAACACAACAATCACTACACAAACCATCTTAAATCACATCCAAAACCTCAAAGGCCCAGGAAGGTATGTACTTGCTCTATTTATTGACCTATCGAAAGCCTATGACACTATAGATCATGAAACACTGATCCATAAACTACGAAATAATATAAATTTTAGCGATAACACCACTACCTTTTTTAAATCATACCTCACAAAACGATACCAAACAGTATTTACCCAATATGCTCGTTCTTATCCACGCAAGATCACACATGGGATCCCGCAAGGTAGCACACTCTCAACAACGCTCTTCATTCTATACATCAATGATATTATACTTTCACTAACACACGGGACAGTCTTTGCATACGCAGATGACACCACACTTATCATTGCTGCTAAGAATAAAGAACAACTCCAAGAGCAAGCACAAACTGATACAACGAACCTTGTCAACTATTTCTACAGACATAACCTAGTACCCAACCCCACCAAAACCACCTACACTATCTTCCACAAGCACGAACAGAAGGTGCAGCTCGACTTGACTATCGACGGCAAGAGGCTCCAACAAGAACGAAAGGTAAAAGTATTAGGTACAATCATCCAAAGCAACCTGTCCTTCCGTGAACATATACAATCTATTATATTCCGCCTTCAACCATTCGTCCAAATGTTTCGTTATGTGAACAGCCTACTTCCCACTCACATCCTCCTCCAACTTTACTATGCACATGTATACCCCCTACTTATGTATGGTATCTCTATATGGGGATCTGATGACTACAACACCATTATACATCCACTCATTATCATCCAAAAACGTATAGTATAGTCCGTCTGATATGTCTCAAATCATGGAGAACACCTACCAAGCCTCTTTTTGCCAAACTACGCTTACTCAACATACTTAACATGTATAAGTACAGCGTATGCATGGATGCACACTCCCTTATTTACCCAGCCTTCAAGGCTTTCCTTCCCCTTCACTACAACAATATCCGACCAATCACAGCTGTTCATAACTACAACACTAGGCGGTCATCAAAGAAACACATGTACAACGACTCAACGACGGGTCAATACAGCAGAGCAGCACAAGCACAATGGGATAAGCTGCCAGAGCACCTAAGAGATATCTCATACAAAGTAGAATTCAAAAAGGAACTCAAAGCATATCTCTTAAGGATGCAAGAATCCTGACACTGCCTACGGGCCTAAAGAGGGCGTTGGACACCTCATCATCAGATGATACCTGAGTGTGGGACAAGTTCAGCGTTGATCACATCCTAAGCCGGAGTGTGGTTGGCCAAACCCCCTTGGGGAGTCACCTCGTGTCTACCAGCTTTTGCGAGTGCCACCGTTATATATAGTACTGAGTGAGAATATAACACTTTCAACATATATATATAAATATATATATTATATATATTTATGTATATATATAATATATAGTACTGAGTGAGAATATAACTCTTTCAACATATATATACATATATATATATTATATTATTATATATATTTCCGTTTTTTTTTTGTTTTTTTTTTTTTTTTTTTTTCTCGTTCCTCACTGAACTAGAACTTTACTTTGACTTCATAAAAGATTAATCTAATATATATATATATATGTATATATTTATATATATATATATATATATGTATATATATATTAATATATATATACATATATATATATATTTGTTAATTCCATATATATTTATTATTATTGTTATTACTATTTTATTATTATTATATTATTATTATTATTATTATTTTATTTTATTTTAATATTTTTAATCTAAGTCATTTTATTTTAATACTTTAATATTTTGATAATTTCTCATTACCTTTAATAACTTGAGACGTAGGTCACCATCTAGTTAAATCAATAGCTCTTGAGCTAACGATTTGTATGGATAGACCAGAGGTTAAATTGTTAACTTCATTAAACCGAAGGCCTAGGCCTAGTAGTAGTAGTAGTAGTAGTAGTAGTAGTTTGTTAATACCATATATATTTATTATTATTGTTATTACTATTTTTTTATTATTATTATTATTATTATTATTATTATTATTATTATTATTATTATTATTATTATTATTATTATTATTATTATTATATTGCCCTGTCGCCAGTTCGATTCCCGTCGGTGCCACCAGTATTTTCATTTGAACATACCGATCCGTCTGGACCAGTATTTTCATTGAACATACCGGCCCGTCTGGAAGTGTTGGAACTGCCCTTGCGGGGGTGTCATTAGAGCTTATCGTCAATTCTTCGTACTCCCCTCACGGGTGAGACGATGGAGGCGCATGTGCAGAAATGCATCAGCCATTGACAGAGAAGCACTATTATTATTATTTTATTTTCATATTTTTAATCTAAGTCATTTTATTTTAATACTTTAATATTTTGATAATTTTTTGATTTAACAAAGGTACTACTACTACTACTACTACTACTACTACTACTACTACTACTACTACTACTACTACTACTAGGCCTAGGCCTTCGGTTTAATGAAGTTAACATTTAACCTCTGGTCGATCCATACAAATCGTTAGCTCAAGAGCTATTGATTCAACTAGATGGTGACCTACGTCTCAAGTTATTAAAGGTAATGAGAAAGCCTCGTGTCTTGCGGCTCTCCACTCTTATGTTGAAGCTGTAATTCGGGTTAAAACATAAATTTAACGCGGTTATAATAGCAAACTCTGCATCATTATCGGGTTATTTTTATCGTTTTTCCCGTTGGCTGAATAAGAAAAAAACAGTTACCCTTTTAGCCTAGCCCTAGTAGTTTATAGGAAAGCAGTTCCCTGTTTTTAGTCTTCTGTGGGCTAAAATTTCTGACCTGTGGGATGAATTTTCAAAAAAGAGACCGGCCTGTTTACAGCTTGAGCGACGTAGACCAGTCAAAAATTACTCATACTGCCTCCAGGTTCGGTCACTGGTGGCCCCAACACATTTTCGGCACCACTGATGATCACAGTGAGGGGTTTTGCAGAACGGCGTTGGGACCGGTCGGGTCTACTGCAATTATTTTGGGAAAAATCCGCATCTTCGCATCGTTGTTCCAACCACTTCGCAATCTCTCCTGTTGTGAGCGTCCGTTCTGTTCACCTTGGTGAACTCGACTTTATGGCAAGTTTGGAGAAGGTGAGCATCGCTTGAAAGAATTTCTTGTTTTCTCCGCACCTGTTTCCTACCTGAAAAAGCTGTAATTCGATGCGTTATTTTCGTTTTCGTCGCTGTCAATACTCATCCCTATGTAGTCCTTGATAGAATAGCTAATCTTGTGTCCTGTTAATCATGACTACAAAAAGTAGTCCTTGATGGAATAGCTAATCTTGTGTCCAGTAGTTAATCATGACTACAAATATAAAGTTGCCATCGCCAAGTTTGCCACTTGTATCCAACAAGAAAAGAGCTCTGTAGTGGAGGTGAAGCAAACCTGTGATGAAAAACGTTATGTTTGCGTTCGTCAAATCATGTTTCGTGAACGGTCAATAATATCTTATGTTTTTTCTTATTGTGTGAGCATGCCATGTTTCCCCTGTCGTTTCGTTCGGTTTGGCATCTTTCATAAGGGCTTAATCCCTTGTTGCCTTGTGGTCAGGATGTTCAAGTAACTCCGAACATTCGCAGGTCAGAGCCCATGCAGGTGGGGTCTCTAGGCCGCTTCAGTGGAGGAGGTAGGAGGTCGTCCACCAGTGGCGAACACCGTCTGCAACCGTACAGCAGAAAAAAGCCTCGTGCAAAACCTAAACCGACTGTGGAGCCTCCCTTGTTTTTTCTTCCGTCTTCCTATGAGGAGCCCTGTGAAATCTCTGTTGCCATGTCATCAAGATCCTGTCCCAACCAATCCAGCGAGGTTCTGACCTTCTCCCATCCTCACTCTCCCCGTGGCGAACAGGACCGCGATGAGCCTGACAGTCCACACACTCCTGATTCTGCTGGGACAAGCCCTGTCTATTCAACAGGCTTCGCAACCTCTCCAACAATATTTTCTTTGCTACAGCAAAGACAAGTTTTGGAGCAGACTAGTGGTCGCACCACTCAAAGATCAAGCATTGACAGTGACAGTGCAAGACCGTCCAGGTCTGTGAGCTCGCATGATAATCTCAGAGACATCGTCAGCTCGCTCTCGGAGCAATTTCATGACATAAGCTTTGACTCTAAGTGCGCTTCAGACCGCCTCTCTCCCAGAGCTCCGATTAGTCAGTCCCACTTGTGTCATTCTACAGGATCCCTTTCGGCCCTGTCATCAGATGAAGACTTACAATTCGAGATTGAGTTCTCTTCTACTGGGAGCTCACCACCCAAAACACACCATCACACATAGCAGCCACCCAAAACACACCATCACACATAGTAGCATCATCAAAGAACTTCAATCAAATTTTCGTTTTTCTCATTTCGTAACTTATTTGTCCTTTTGTCCTTCTCAACACGTGTTTGTGTTTTCATAATGAACGTTTCTGAAATGACTGCACGAGGGGTGCTAGTCGAAAATGAAGCGTTCGTTCACATCCACAAATGCTTCACAGTTAATGTACATAATTATTTATACAAGAAAAATGGATTGCAGGTCTTTAACCAAAGTCCATATATCTTACACAGTATCACCCCATAATCAAAGACGGTAATTTTTTGGAGTGAAGAAGTTCGATTCCTTTTTTCCTTTCGACATAAAAGTAATTAATTTTCTATTTGATATTTATTAAAATAAAAGTTGTAGCACACGTGTTTGCGTTGAGTGAAAGTGGAAACAAAAACAGGAACAAAAATCAGCGAAAAAGAAATCTATGTGGGAAAAATATGGGAATTTTTACGTAAGCACTGTTTTGATGAAATGCTTGCTTCCTTGGCTACAATTAGGAATAAGGTTGTTCGGAAATAGAAGGTTCGCGAATAGAAGATTAGTTTGTAGCGCTACCGGAGCGGTATGGGAGCGGTATGGAACTGTATGGGGACGGGTTGTGATCGGTTGTTCAGATAGATACAAGATACATTTTTTTTTTCTCCCAACTTATGATTAACTTTTATTATAGAATACTTGCAACTAGTAGGGATATTGTAAGTCTACCGAGTGGCAAGTATTTTATTAAACTAGTGTCACCTTTGCGTAAAAAAAAGTGGGAAGCATAAGAGTTAGAAGGGAAGTGATAAATATGGACTCGTAGAGTCTGAGTCAGAACGAAGGAATGAAACAAAATGGAGAAGGAAAGGGGAAAAGGAAACTGGGAGAGAAACTCCGGGAGCTCAGAAACAAAAAGGTGAACAAACAAACAACAACAACAACAACAACAAAAGTGAAGTGTGTTTTGTCTGTTACAGTGCCTTAATATTTCTAGTAATAATATGACGCCTATCTAACGACATGAAGAATGACTAATACATAATGTACTAAATGTAGAAGGGACTCGGTACAGCTAAGGATTGTGAGTTTGGATACAATCCCAAGGGATAAATATTACTTGGTACATTCAAGTGTCAAACTCAGCCATCAAATGAGGCGATGTCTGATTAAAATCTGTCTCATTTGGTGGCCAAACTGCCAAACTCATGGCTCGAACTATTCCAAAACAAAAATTTTGATTTTAAGTTGATCATATTAATATTTCAGCAAATATATAAAATTAATGTTGAGTTCAATAAATTAAAATTTATTATTTAAACTATTCCAAAACAAAAATTTTGATTTTAAGTTAATCAATGAGATGATATTCATATTTCAGCAAATAAAATTAATGTCGAGTTCAATAAATTAAAATTTATTTATGTCAGTGCTTTGAAAACACAGTTACTAATAAAGGTAATAACATTTCAAGTATAATTATATCGTCTTAAATCTTTTTTGATGTGTTCTTGATCGGTCGATGCGATTTGTATTACTGGATGACACCTCACTTTCACCTGACGGTTGCATGCAGATATCGAGTGAGATGATGTGCGACGCCAACACGTCTTTCTCCCAAGCTTTGAATTCTTTGTCCTCTGTGCTTGGATCGTTTATGGATTGCTTTTCTTCTTGACCATGCCACCAAGCCGGTAGATACTTCCCCGTATACTGGTTTGAACCTGATGAATGGCCCCAAACGTTAACAAGGATTACTGAGTCAAAATTTGGATCATCGTCATCAACGTCCACCTTAGTTACCTTCCCCAAGCTGAATTTTTTCACTTTCCTCTTCCTCGATTTACTTCTCACTCTCTTCAAGTTTCTGTCACCGTCGTAATCTACCCACTCCAACACGATGAACGTATCTACACCAGGAAGCTCCTCACCTGCACCAAGCTCGCCGTCGACCACGTTCCGAGGCTGCTCGTCGACCACGTTCCGAGTCTGCTCGTCGATTACAGTGTGTTCTTGTAGCTGCTGCTGACTCGCATCCAGAGCGTGCACAGTTGCATTGTGATCATGAGTAGCAGCCACATATGGATGTCGGTTATGACTATTATTTCCAACGCCTTTCTCTTCTTTCTTATCATCTTCCATCTGCTGCGCATGCTGGACAGGACTGTGCGGGTGCTGGCCATCGCGACTGTCACCAGCAACTCCTTCGCGTTGCACTTCTCCTTTCTCCTCCTCCTCCTCATCCTCCTCCTCATCCTCCTCCTCCTCCTCATCCTCCTCCTCATCCTCCTCCTCATCCTCATCCTCATCCTCATCCTCATCATCCTGGTCCTCCTCCTCTTCGCTTGAAGACACTCGGCGGGGGCGCTGCCCGCCGCGCTGCCCGCCTCGCTGCACGCTACGACCTGCCCGCCGCTGCCCGCCGCGACCACGTCCAGGCACGGGTGGTTGACCTGTTACAGAAGAGTAATATATAACACACGCTCTGAATGCTATACATGGACACAAAAATGACGCATGCGACATATATTAGAGCGCGCCTCAGTTGGCATATTACCTGCATGCTGCTGCCCGCCGCGACCACGTCGAGGTTGTCTATCTTTCCAAATTAGAAAAGCATGTATCACATAAACACTAATACTAAACGCACTTGAAGGGAGAAGTAAATCAAGGTAAAGTGTCTAACTATACATGCAACATAGATATTAAAGCGCTGCATTCATTGTCACCTGCACGCTGCTGTCCTCCACGACCACGTCGAGGCCTAGGTGCCACTGGCACAGCTTTCATAACAAAGCACCACATCAAACAAGAAAACTAAATGAAATTCAAATCAAACAAATCCAAATAAATCAAAGAACAACCAAGTTCAACTCTTAGAAAGGAACAGAACATAATATGATCTATTACGATTAATCTCATAATATTATGCTTGCAAATGGGATAGAGCAACTTAAATTATTAAGTACCTGCGCCTGCATAGTCATCTTGCGGCAGCTGTCTATCCTGACTGCAGCTGGAAATCTTGCAATCGTAAACTGCAAGGGGGATGGGCCGCCCCGCTCTGTTGCTGCAGGATTGACAATTATTTCCTGCCATGCCTGGGCGCATATTCCCCACCATCGCGGGATTTTGCTCATCAGGATGTTTTGCAACATTAGCAAACTGACGCACCCTCATAATGCCTACAGGATGTGAAATCTGACCGTTCTCTCCTTGCACGCTGAAATCGAAATATCCTATTTTCATCACACCAAGCCTCTCATGCCCCAACTTGATCGTGTCAGGCATCTTGGGCGGAACCTGGATGTATTGGGACGGCATGAACTCCCGAAACAGAACGGTCGTTCGCTTGAGTAGCCGTCGCGGGGTGACCATGTTTGGGTTGGTCGCTTGGTGCAATGCTTCAAAAAAAGCGCGGGGACCGATCAAGAATGATACACGTTTCAGCCTGTTACAGAAGGTATTGATACGTGCAAGCGCGCTATCGGTGAGGCCGTAAGCATGGCGAGGACAGTATGGAATAACCTCCACCGTCAGTCTAAAGTCTTTGAAGAATGTGCTATAATACCAACAAAGTGGTAGCCCACGGAAGCCATTTCCAGTGTCACCTCGAAAAATAAGATGCCTAACGAGTGGGCATAGCTGCTGCAGCAGGCTTGTTCCTGCGTCACTATCACGCACTGCTTTGGCAGGATCTACAATCTCGCGCAAACACATTCGTATTGTGTTAGAGTTCTTGTTGGTCTCACTAGCAGGGCGGTCAGGCTTTGTGTAGATTATCCAGACATACTGGTGAAGTAGTACTTGCTCATCGATGCTAGGGCGAGTAGTTAGTGTCGCACCAAAGATAGATACTGGCTTGCCGTCACTGTCATAAATCCCGCCAAAGTCTAGCGTCACCATCGCTTCGTGGGGTGCAAGGTGCTGCTCTCGCCTCTTTGATTCCGGTCGCTGCGAATCATTCCATTCAACATGCTGCTCACGTGATCGAAGCTTCACCTTCAACGCTTTCAAGATCTTCAAAGCGTGCTGGTGGTTCTTATGCTCTCCCCATTTCCATAGTTCCAATGGCTCACGTGGCCCAGTGCCTGGCTCGTCGTTTTCCTCGCTAAGTTTATTCTCAAGGTCCCTGACTTTGTCTTTAATTGAATCCAGGTCACCACACATACCACATAGACATTCAGGAGGCCGCTTCTGGATCGATGTATCTTTCAGAATGTTAAAATAAAAGGTGCTGTAGCTTCGAGGATGGTAAAGAGTGTCATCGTTGATATCGTCCACCTCTGGCTCAGTACTAGTTACCACTGCCTCGTCATCACGGTTAGGCATGCCCCAATCGATACCGCCACCTCTACATTGGCAGCGAGAGCCATTTCCCTGGTGCATTCAACACGCCATCTTGCTCACACTTGTATTGTTTCACGCCAGTTGACTTGCTAGTCACATAAAGTTTGACATTTCGTTCCCACACGTTTGAAAGACCAGCTTGCTTAAACTCAGCCTCGTTGTATTTTGGGAAAAGCTCGGTTGCCAATTTCACCAAGGACTCAAAAGACGCACGGTAATCCTCAAAGTAGAAATCTACCGCCTGTTTTAGCATCCAAGCTATTTCTCTTGTATCGCCGGACCGGGAAGGATTCCTTTCGAGCATCCACTGTCTCGTCGTGATCCTCTCTTCATCCGGAATACGCTTCTTCTTGCTTCCTGGCTTTTGCTGCAGGGTTTCAAAGATAGATTTGGGGATGCAAGGATTTACTGCTCTTTCCATACACTTCATCTTGCATTGATCCAAATAACCAGGGGTGACTTTGAGCATGTCTGCAGCAGTCTGACGGTGGATATCTTTTGCTAAAGTCACAACAACAACAACAACAACAACAACAACAACAACAACAATAATAATGATAATAAGAATAAGAAGAATAATATTTCTCATAATAATAGTAATAATAATAATAATAATAATAATAATAATAATAATAATAATAATAATAATAATAAAATAATAATAATAATAATAATCATAATCATAATCATAATAATAATAAAATAATAATAACAATAATAATAATAATAATAATAATAATAATAATAATAATAATAATAATAATAATAGTGCTTCTCTGTCAATGGCTGATGCATTTCTGCACATGCGCCTCCATCGTCTCACCCGTGAGGGGAGTACGAATAATTGACGATAAGCTCTGATGACACCCCCGCAAGGGCAGTTCCAACACTTCCAGACGGGCCGGTATGTTCAATGAAAATACTGGTCCAGAAATAGACCGGTATGTTCAATGAAAATACTGGTGGCACCGACGGGAATCGAACTGGCGACAGGGCCCAGATGGTAGAACTTGACCACTGGGCTATCACGGTGTCAATAATAATAATAATAATAATAATAATAATAATAATAATAATAAGCGTGGTACAGCAGCGACAGCGCAGCATTAGCATAGTAATTGCAATATGAAACTTTCATATATATATACACACACACACACACACATATATATATATATATATATATAGTATACCTAGAACTCCAACGATTGTTTCAGCCATGTTCTTCAGCTCGATTGCATTTGCTGCAAGCTGCTTGCTGATCTTTACCTATTTAATATGTTAGGGGTGAAGCAGCACATTCAGGGACGCTGAATGATGTCTTCAGGCAGAGTGCTGCGGGAAGAACGATTCTTGGACTCGCGGAGGAGGTACGTAGTAGTACATGTATCGTGTGAATGATTGAATTACATATGCATGTCATAAATGAACTATGTTAATACAAGTACAGGATGACACTAGCTGAGAATGCAGTAGCGTTGGCAAAGCACTCACTGAAACATGTACTACTACGTACCTCCTCCGCGAGTCCAAGAATCGTTCTTCCCGCAGCACTCTGCCTGAAGACATCATTCAGCGTCATTGAATGTGCTGCTTCACCCCTAACATATTACATAAAAAAAAATACATTTAGTGTGATTGAAATCAACATCAAATCACTAGAAAATTCAAAGCTTAAACTTGTGTACCTGCGTTGTTTTATATTAATGTTGACTGCATCCAAGACGTTAACAACAAAACGAGCAATGCGATCGGCACGTCTGGACACCACGCGACCGAGAGTTTGGAGTGTTTGCTGAGGTGGTCTACCACCCACAGGAGCCACAACATCCAAGAGTTCTTGGATCAACGCCACATGTTTGAACTCGCGTGATGAAGAAGGGGCAAACATACTAGGACTGCATGCTGCGGAAGAAGGGGAAGAAGAAGAAGAAGAAGAAGAAGAAGAAGAAGAAGAAGAAGAAGAAGAAGAAGAAGAAGAAGAAGAAGAAGAAGAAGAAGAAGAAGAAGAAGAAGAAGAAGAAGAAGAAGAAGAAGAAGAAGAAGAAGAAGAAGAAGAAGAAGAAGAAGGAGAGGGAGAGGAGAGGGAGAAAGAGAGGAAGAAGGAAAACATGATGGGTTAACGGTTGATAGTAGTGACGTTTTGTGTCGTTTAAGAGGAGGGGAATTCGAATGAGCTGAACAAGAAGAGGAAAAAGCAAAAGGCGACGATGAGGAAGATAAGGAAGAAGAAGAAGAAGAAGAAGAAGAAGAAGAAGAAGAAGAAGAAGAAAGAAGAAGAAGAAGAAGAAGAAGAAGAAGGAAGAAGAAGAAGAAGAAGAAGAAGAAGAAGAAGAAGAAGAAGAAGAAGAAGAAGAAGAAGAAGAAGAAGAAGAAGAAGAAGAAGAAGAAGAATCACGATTTCGACGTCTCAATAGCTCTTGTTGCACAGCAAAGAAATTATCCTTTGCACTCATGTTTTTCACTGGATCTAGTGGATGAGAATTCTTCTAGGAATGATTACACCTCTAAACCTGCGCAAAGAATAATAATTAGGATGAATGTGAGAAAATGATAACGATATAATAATAATAATAATAATAATAATAATAATAATAATAATAATAATAATAATAATAATAATAATAAATAATAATAATAATAATAATAATAATAATAATGATAATAATAATGATAATAATAATAATAATAATAATAATTAATAATAATAATAATAATAGTGCTTCTCTGTCAATGGCTGATGCATTTCTGCACATGCGCCTCCATCGTCTCACCCGTGAGGGGAGTACGAAGAATTGACGATAGGCTGTAATGACACCCCCGCAAGGGCAGTTCCAACACTTCCAGACGGGCCGGTATGTTCAATGAAAATACTGGTCCAGATGGATCGGTATGTTCTATGAAAATACTGGTGGCACCGACGGGAATCGAACTGGCGACAGGGCCCAGATGGTAGAACTTGACCACTGGGCTATCACGGTGTCCTAATAATAATAATAATAATAATAATAATAATAATAATAATAATAATAATAATAATAATAATAATAATAATAATAATAATAATAATAATAACAATAATAATGTATCTCCTGCCAATTGCTGAGCCAAAAGGCCATGTGCATCCAGTCCTCCATTCCATAAGGAAAGTCTCCACACCAATCGGTGGAATAAAGGAAGTGACGGCATAGAACATTACTCTAGGAGCTTTATACCAATCAGCCTATTGAAAAGGACCAATGGCCTATGTACTCCCTAAATAACAATAATAATAATAATAATAATAATAATAATAATAATAATAATACTATATCTGAGGCGTACTGATGCAGCTAATGGCATATCCTCAACGGACATAAGCCTCCAATACCCTTGTTCGAGGTCCTCCACCCCCCCGTGTCAGTCTCTCGCCTGATGATCGGGGCCACCGATGGAGCTCCTGAGGGCAAGACTGCACTAAGCCGAGGTTATTCCGCAGTCCCAGCAACCTCTTGCAAGACGTCACCGAATGTGCAAGTGCATACACCAAGCGCGGTTGCTAGAGCTGCCTCGAAACCCCACCCATAACAATCTGGTGTCTGCTGGGTCCTGGGCTATCAACCAGCATATGCGGAGTTTAAGATCTTTTACGCGCGCAACGACCCTCCTCCCCAGCATCTACCACCAAAGGGTTATGAGTTGGCGTCACAGTTTAACGCCTTGAGGCCATTGGGCTGGAACTCTGTTTAGCAAGTGTGACTAGGTTTTTTCATCGGGAATAATAATAATAATAATAATAATAATAATAATAATAATAATAACAATAATAGTGCTTCTCTGTCAATGGCTGATGCATTTCTGCACATGCGCCTCCATCGTCTCACCCGTGAGGGGAGTACGAAGAATTGACGATAAGCTCTAATGACACCCCCGCAAGGGCAGTTCCAACACTTCCAGACGGGCCGGTATGTTCAATGAAAATACTGGTCCAGACGGATCGGTATGTTCAATGAAAATACTGGTGGCACCGACGGGAATCGAACTGGTGACAGGGCCCAGATGGTAGAACTTGACCACTGGGCTATCACGGTGTCCAAAATAACAATAATAATAACAATAATAATAATAATAATAATAGTGTATCTCCTGCCAATTGCTGAGCCAAAAGGCCATGTGCATCCAGTCCTCCATTCCATAAGGAAAGTCTCCACACCAATCGGTGGAATAAAGGAAGTGACGGCATAGAACATTACTCTAGGAGCTTTATACCAATCAGCCCATGGAAAGGACCGATGGCCTATGTACTCCCTAAATAATAATAATAATGATAATAATAATAATAATGATAATAATAATAATAATAATAATAATAATAATAATAACAATAATAATAACAATAATAACAATAATAACAATAATAATAACTAGAATAATAATGATAATAATTATAACTAGAATAATGATAATAATAATAATAATAATAATAGTGTATCTCCTGCCAATTGCTGAGCCAAAAGGCCATGTGCATCCAGTCCTCCATTCCATAAGGAAAGTCTCCACACCAATCGGTGGAATAAAGGAAGTGACGGCATAGAACATTACTCTAGGAGCTTTATACCAATCAGCCCATGGAAAGGACCGATGGCCTATGTACTCCCTAAATAAAAATAATAATAATAATAATAATAATAATAATAATAATAATAATAATAATAATAATAATAATAATAATAATAATAATAATAATAATAATAATAATAATAATAATAAAATTGTAATTGTAATTGTGTGTGACTAGAAAACAATTTTTAAACATGTACACTCCAGTCCGATCCATATAGATATATATGTGCATGAATGTTATTATCGCGATCGGTATTGATTTGGCGCATCCACGTGTAGCGATGTCACATTCTTACTGACATACAATTAATTTGGCGAATCATTCATCATGGGAATGACCAGCCAAAGTCAAAAATAAAGGTTCAGAATCATCACAACAAAAAGAAACCAATGCCAAAGTTTCAAAGATTTTTTTGCATCTCTTTTGACCTACTGTTCGATTTTTTGCTGAAATTCCACGTAAAACATAAATCGCTAGCATGAAAGTGTTTTGCAACATAGTTAAATACAAAATCCAGGGCATCAGAAAGATATTGTAATTGTGTGTGACTAGAAACAAAACACTCCAGGTCCATGAATGCAAGTCATATATATGTTTGGATTCGGCGCATCCATGTGCAGTGCATTCTTGCTTACACGCAATAAATTTGACGAATCATTCATCATGGGAATGACCGGCCAAATTCAGAAATAAAGGTCCAGAAGCATCACAACAAACGGAAACCAACGCCAAAGTTTCAATGCTTTGAGTGTCCATTTTTGTCATCTTCCTTCTCCGGTCCGTAATTTACGTGAGATTTTGAGAAATAGAAGGTACTAACGTTTACTGTCTGTATGAGATTTTCAAAAAAATGAAATTCAAGATGGCACTGCGCACTCCTTCTTCTTCTTCTTCTTCTTCTTCTTCTTCTTCTTCTTCTTCTCCTCCTCCTCGTCCTCCTCCTCCTCCTTCTCCTTCTCCTCCTTCTCCTCCTCCTTCTCTCTTCTTCTTCTTCTTCTTCTTCTTCTTCTTCTTCTTCTTCTTCTTCTTCTTCTGTCTATCTATCTATCTATCTCTCTCTCACTCTCTTTCTCACACACACACACACTAATTCTCTCTCTCTCTCACTCTCTCTCTCTCTCTCTTCTCTCTCTCTCTCTCTCTCTCTCTCTCTCTATCTCTCTCTCTCTCTATCTCTCTCTCTATCTATCTATCTATCTATCTATCTATCTACTATCTACCTATCTATATACCTATCTATCTATCTACCTATCTATCTATCTATCTATCTATCTATCTCTCTCTCTCTCTCTCCCTCCATCCCTCTCTCTCTCTCTCTCTCTCCCTACCTACCTACCTACCTACGTACAAACATACAAACAAACAAACAAACATACATAGTAGTTGATAACCTTGAAGGTGTCATGAATTTTATCAAATTCATGCCACTTCCAGGTTGTTGCAGAGCCTCCTATTGATCATAAATACAAAGAAACAAAAACAAACAAAAAGCTTTCTACAGCACACTACGAGAAAACACACATACATCATTAAATTTAGTCAATAGCAAGCAATTGACAATTGTCCCAAAGGGACTAATTTACATTTTTCTTCTTCCACTTTAGAAGCAACTCTGGCTCAACCACCTACCACACAAACAAGTATTGTAAATAAAATTTCTTTGAAATGAGGAGGGCTTTCGCCCAATTTTTTAATTGAAAGCACACTAGTTTATACTCCTATGTGCAAAAGGAGTTAGTAGTAAAAACTACTATTTCAATAAATTCTCTGTCTTTTGTATTTCTCATATGTCTGAATTATTTCTGATGTTGTTTTTCCACTATCAATCATCTTTCGTGCTTTTATCTCGTCATCTATTCCCATCGGTTGATTTTCCGCACTTAGCCAATGTTCAAACAATCTTAATTGTTTTTTCTTTTGTTCTTCTTCTCTCTTTTTTTCTCGTTTCTCTTTCTCCCATCCGTTTCGCAAGTATTTCGTCGATAGCATTTGCTTTATTTTCGCAGTCTCTTTTTTGTTTCTCCAACTCAATCCTTTCTTTTTCATTCTCGTCAAGTCTGCTTTGTATTATTTCATTTATTGTTTCATTTCGTATCTTAAGTCTATTTATTTCAAAGTAAGGTTTATCCTTTAGTTTCTCAAACAATCGGTTCGGTTCTTCTCTTCATCACTTTTACTCATTATTAGTCTTTGATAAACACCAAAAGTTGTCCAGTGTCAGAATTGGCGTAAGCAGAAAAAATACCGCACCAAGTGGCTAAAGTTGGTGTTTTCCGGTCTGTGGTGCAAAAAAAATTTCGCTTTTCCTTTTTATCGGCATTTCAAATTGTCAGCAGAAATTCCAGAAATTCTATCACGTGTTTTTGTCTGTTTCTTTTTTTCATTCTTGGACTTTTTCAGAATTCCCAAAGTGTCCAAGTTGAGAAGTCCAAACCCTTGCTGTTTTTGTGTGTGCGTGAATGGAGGCCGACCCAACCGCACAAGAGGAACCAGCGGAGCAAGTGCAAGACCAGCCAGAAGACCCCGAAGTTAAGGTATGTTTGTTGTTCGTTTCTTTTCCACAAAAAATGTTTTGCAGACATTGACTGACAACTTCGAGGATTTGGTTGATTGGGCGTATCGTTGTAGGAAATATGCAGAGAGAATTGGGA
Source organism: Paulinella micropora (assembly GCA_019918135.1). Taxonomy (NCBI): domain Eukaryota; phylum Cercozoa; class Imbricatea; order Euglyphida; family Paulinellidae; genus Paulinella; species Paulinella micropora. The sequence goes on along the minus strand of WBZZ01004215.1, from coordinate 18,193 downwards.
GGTAGCAGGTCAATCCCAGTCAAAGTTCCTAATATCGATCGGAAAAATCGCCCCATAACGAGCGACAGCAAGTATTAGGTTCATTTAGATAAGAACAATGGAACTGCTTTACTTTTCAGTCATGCGAATATTGAAATGCCAGTTGTCCAATTGAACCGATTTAAGTCAGAATCGCGCAAAGATCAGTCACCTGAAATATTTGTGGTCGAGTTCACTGATGGTTCGTTGAAAATATTCAGGTTGTGTGATAACATAGACGTAATTGCTAACTTCTATGGGCTCACTATCAAGACTGCTTATCGGGTCATCTTTGATTAAACAACAAAAATATTAGCAAAATAAATATCATTATGAATTCTCTTTCAAATCGCTCCACTGCTTCATAATAGAATTTATTTTTGGCTTCTTCAGAGTTGACAAGAGACACTACGAATACAGGAAAGTTTTTCATTAAATATCAAATTGGACTTTTGCTTTTCTTTCCCTCTTGCTAGTTCTTATGTTTCTTCTCTCTTTAGCAGTTCTTTAGTCTTCTTCTCTTTAATAACTTCTTTAGTTTGCTCCTTCATATCTTTTTCTTCGTCAATTGGCTTAATAAAATCAGTCTTCAATAAATCTCGTGGGCTTACTAATTCATCATTATTTAATATTAACTTAAATGCGGAACGGCCTTTGACTTTATAAATAATTTTACTGAAAGTCTTCCCACCTTTGGAGAAAACATTTCGTTTGTTTTCTTTTCTCACACTATCATCAACATTGAATTCATCTATTAAATGATCACGAGTGATTTTTTGGGTATTTTTATCTCTCCCGAAAAATACTTCCGCTGGTTTAGCTTGAATTCCTCTATGAACTTTATGATTATAAGCATTGACTAAGTCTTGAATATAACTAACCCAATCAAAATTACGATTGGTTTCAAATAAAAGGTCTAGCCATCTTCTAATACTCCTTATAACTCTATCAACAGCCGCTAAGGCTCTATGGTCGCCAACTTCAACTACATCATGTCTAATTCCATTTTCAATAAAATATTCGCGGGTCGCTCCTTTATATTCTCCCCGCTGTCGGTAGTAATTGATTTCGGTTTATATTTGATTGATTTTAAAGCATAATAGACTTCTTTTGCTGTTTTATTAAATGGTGGAATGATTATTAAATATCTTGAATGACAATCAATCCAAACAAGTATCCAAGCATATCCTTTATTTCCTTTCTTATCTTTTATCTTACTCATATCTGCCAAGTCAAGAAAGACTTGGTCCAATGGCTTATCAACCCATATAGTATTCCATATTTTCGGGTTCTTTTTCTGATGATGGATTTCTAGTGCTTCTTCTTCTTTTGTTTTAACTGATTCTCCCGTAGGTGTGTCTTCCGCATTAATAATTATATGTTTATTGTCAAGTTCATTTTCCTCACTCATCTATATTTTAGAATTTTAAAAAGCATTTTTCAATATCATTATTTTTTTCTTTCTTATTTGTCTTTTCAGATTGATTATAAACATTAACAGAAATGTTTGATTTCTTACCTTTCCCTTTCTTAGGTTTCGGTTCTTCTTCTTCACTACTCTCACTTTCACTTTCTTCACTCTCCTCAGGCTCAGGCTCTGGTTTCTTACTCTTCGTCTTTTCTCTCTTAGTTTCTGCTTTTTTTCTTCTTATCTTCATTTTCGCCATCTTTTCAGCGATGATATCAGTAAAATCACATTCATCTTCACTCTCACTCTGCTCGGGTGTGTCATCTTGATCCTTCTCATTAATAATATCTGTTGCTAAATTCTTATTTTCTATCTCTGCTATTTTTCGTTCCATATCTTCGTCTTCATTTTTAACCGCATTTCGGTATTGTTCCAAAACCTTTTTGGCGTGTTCCATTTTTCTCTGCTTTGCTTTTTGTTTAATTCCATCAACTGCTTTTCCCCAATTTTGTCGGCTTGCTTCGGGAGACGGCATTTCAGAATCTCGCTTCGTGCTTCGCACTCTCGCTTATTCTAAAAATATTCTATACTAAGATTATTATATTTTAGTATTTTTAAAATTAAATATTTATTTGAAACTTTTAGAAAAAGTTTCACAAAAAAGATTTTGCTCAAAGATTTTTCAAAATCTTTGTATATATACGAATACGTCAGGTTCCTCCTTCAAGTCTCTCTTAGGCTTGTCAGAAATCGCGACAGACAGCCTATCAATAGCAAACTTAGACTTAACGAACACAAACATAGTCGGTCTGAATACAGACAGAGTGCCAGAAGATTCCGACCCTATAAATCTTTATCATACTGATGCGCGATTTGATACACGGCTCGCTTTAAAATCAACAACAGACCTAAAAGAAGGAAAAAATTTATACTATACAGAGCAACGAGTGAGGGACAACGACGACGTCAAAGCCTCAACTCAACACAGAAGCAATACTTCCAATCCGCACCAAACCAGTTTATATAATTTGATAGACACAAACATATTTGCACAAGCGAGCGGACAATACTTAACTTACAACGGTTGTAGAAGGCAAATGGAAGAATACAGCCCTTGGTTCAATTGATACACTTTCAGATGTGGTTATAACCGCGCCGATAGCGATGAATAGTTATCTAACATATAACTCAATAAACTGGGTAAATAAAACATTTCCGATAAATGTGGATGAATTCGGCAATATTAGTATGGGAAGGAAGAATATAACAGGAGTAAATTTGCTAAATACCAAAGATGTTGATGAATGGATATTTGAGCATCAAGATGATAATGATAAAGTGTCAGCGAGTGGAAGCATAGATAGCCACAGCGATGTGACAATATCAGGCTTCCCAGCAGATAACCAACTGCTTATGTATAGCACGGGACAATAGAGAAATATGACTTCACCCTTTCTTAGATTAGACGGCACAGCCAGTATGACAGGAGGACTAAATATGGGTGGTTATGCTATTTCAGGGGCTTCTACGTATAATGGAATTAATTTCGCAAATCTCGCAGTTGAAAACTTATCACCCAAATATTACTATAAAAGAGTTAGCACAGGCTTTAAAAAAGAGACTAGATAGTGATGGACATAAAAAATTAAATTACAAAGACACTTCAAAGTGGATAATTAACATGATTAAAAGGTTTAATATTGATGTTGGAAATGAAAAGGAAAACGTAAAAAGAAAAGTAGCGGATTATGCTAGATATGAAGAGTTTATGGGTATTAATGAACAAAAAGGGAATGGAGCGAAGACATTAGAAGAATTAATTGATAAGGTATTTTCAATAAAAATAATAAAAAAAATATCTATCCCGCAATGATTGGAGGCACACAATGAATAAAAAGGACTTTGTAAAAACTCTAACTAGCAAAATGACTATAGACCCAAATGTAGATAAACAAGTTTAAAATGATTTGAATATTGACGAGGGAATGCCCCACCCTACTATTACCACGTCATTAGAGCACCAGCAAGAGGAGCCACAGCAACAACAGCAAGAGGAGCCACAGCAACAACAGCAAGAGGAGCCACAGCAAGAGCCAGAGCAACAGCAAGAGCAATCCATGCAGGAAGGAGAGGGACGGGGACTAATGACTAATGAAATAGACGACATAATGAAAAAATATGGATGGTATCTCGGAGCGATAGCCAGTGATGAAATCTACAAGTTGAAGCCAGGAAGCAGAAAACGATATGGATTTATTAATATCCAAAAAAGTTCGCAACCCGGAGCACATTGGATGGCGGTTTATATAGATTTAGATAAAGATAGGTCCGTGGAAGTGTATGACCCTTTAGCACTTTACGAGCCAACTGAAGACTTTCAACAACAAATGAAACGGCTAATAGATAAAAGCCATCCAAGCACATACCTGCTTATGAAAAGTAAATAAAGTAAAAGAGCAGAGCGATACGAGCGACACGTGTGGATGGTTTGCTATGAGATTTTTTATTGAAAGAAGTAAAGGCAACCGCTTTAAGTTTGCTAGTGGATATACAGACTTAAAAGAAGAAGAAGCAGAAAAATTAAAAGCACAGAACGGGTATGGTTTTGACACCTACATATAAAGATATTCAAAACCAATATCATCAAACCATTTAATTAATTTAGATGCTACATATTCGTCGTATTTTATACGGAGTAAATGATATCCTTTTTCTTGACAATATGTATTTTTTACTTGGTCATATTTTTTTGTTTTTTCAAATGCTTTTTCTGCTTTATCTTTAGAAATTCTACCAAATCTAACGGGTTCAAAATGTTGTATTCCATCATATTCAATAAATATTGGTTTCTCATTATGTTGTAATATGAAATCCTATTGTAATAAATGTTTAACCTTAACTTTGTATGTGGTGTTGTATTGAAAATTAATGTTAAAACCTTTTAATATCTCCATTATTTTTAATTCTCCGCCTGAACAATTTATTTTTTTTGAACAATTATTACAACACTTTCTTAACTCACCATTTCTGTTTCTTGAAAAATATTCTTCCTTTATCTCACTATGACATCTTGAGCACTTTCTTAAACTCATACTTATACATATATATACATAGAATTTTAAATGAAATATTATTTATATAATATAACAATGGATTATAAGGGAGGCCGTGCGAGTGGTATCTATTACATAAATAGTAAAAATAGAATAACGGGAACAGACAGCGACTTTACACACGAAGTCAATATGAAGGGACTAGACAATCCCACACATTGTAAAATTCTTCATATCTATGTTCCAAAATCTTATTATTCAGTTGCCTCTCCATATAATACTTTTACATTATCCGAAGACGGGTATGAGGCTTTAATTACGATACCTGAGGGAAACTACACAATGAACAGTTTAAAAAATAAGTTGTCGGAGGTACTGACGACAGAAAGTCCGAATGACTATACTTATGTTGTCTCAAGCAACAATACAAACACAGAAGCGGAGGATGGTAAATTAACATTCAGTGTTTCAAATAACGGAGGTATTCAACCGCGGTTTATATTTGATGCTGATACCCCTATTCACGAGGTAATGGGTTTTGATAGAAATTCAACATATTTCTTCGCTAATGATTTTATTAAATCGCCAAATGTAATTATTTTAACTGGCGAAAAGACTTTATACCTTCAATCGGACTTAGTGGGGGAAAAGAAATATACACTGCCAACGAAATTCCATTTGGTGCCATTATATACGACGGAAGTGGGTCTGAGTATGGTAAGAAATTATCAACCAGTTCAAATAATGTATATAGGTTTTATCTTACAGACGAAAACGATCAGGCTATAAATCTTAATGGGTTAGGTATTGTTATGACATTATTAATTTACAGAGAGACAAATTATTTTAATTTATTTACATCATTTTTCAATTTGTTAAAGGTGAGGTAAGGTAATTAATTTAATTTTAGAATTTTTTTTTCTATAAATATATTCTGGTGAATTAGTTAATTTTCACAACTGGCTAAAAAACAAAAATGCCAACTCAACACGGCGGAGAATTAGACTTCAGTAAGACTGATTATATCAGCGGTTCGTATCGCCTTAACAAACTGACTCCTCGCGAAGGAGCAGGATATGTTGTTGTTACTTCAGCGGGCGGTCAGGAAAGCACATTTGACCTTATCAGTCGCTCATTTAACTTGGCAAAGTCGGTGCTGAGTTTCACTTACTCCCCAGGTGCTACAGGAATTGCAGATAGACACAATCGTGTTTTTATGGATTGTTTGAGTATGATTAGACAGATTCAACTTCAAACCCGTAGTGGTGTTTATTTGTGTGATTTGAATAATGTCGGAACTATTACGAAAATGATTTGGAAGCCTGAGACTTGATTGAAGGACTTTTTGGCACTTGAGAACCATGGAGCAGGTCTTGGTGTTGGGTGTATGCTTCAAAAGTGTAATGCTGATGGGCGAGCAACAACAGCCTTTACTGCTAACGTGTATGCTGGACAACAGGCAAGTGTGGCGACTGTAGCGGGTAGTATTGATACCGATGGCCACCTTCAGGCAACATTAAACCGTTTTGGTAATGCTATTGCTGGGGCTATCGCTCCTCCATCACTTAATGCACGAAGACATGATGATACTTTGCTGACAACTGGAGCGGGTGCTTTGTCTGCTGTGAATGTTTCATACACTGAGGCGAAGTATCTTGAGGGAGGTATTGGTGGTGCTAACACAGACCCCGTTATTTATGTGAAGATTCCATTGTCTATGATTTACAATACTATTTTTGCACTTGATAAGACTATTATGTTTCCTGAAATTCTGACCATGCGAATTGTTTGGGCGGCTAGTAACAGAACTGTTTATCACGTTGGTGGTGTTGATGCTAATACAGGTCTTGCTACCACTATTAACACAGCAAATCAAGGTTCTTTTCCTTGTACCACTAATTCGCAGGTTATAAACTTAAACTTGTTTCTAGCGGTTGAAACAAATCCTGATGTTATCCAGTCTATTCAACAAAAAGTGAGCAGTGCCGAAGGTATGCCTTTTACGATTGACTACCCATACTCATACAAAAACACAATTCAGGCATCTACAAGTCAGAACATTATTATGAGGTTCGATAGAGGACACGGACGGAGAATTAAGAAAATTTACCATTCAGCATTTAATAATGAAGAAACAAAGAATACCGCGTATGATAACGATAATAGGAATGGTTCAAAGATTAGTTCCTTCTTTTCTACCCTTGACGGGTCTAGACTTCAAGAATTTAATATTAGCACTGCTAATACAACCCTTGAAGATTACATGTATCTAAAAAAATAAGATTGAAGGCAGTGCTTTGGTAAATAGCAATGTCTATCAATACAACTGGTTCTGGGTGGATACATTTGACAACACTCGCCCGCTTTGGAGTAAAGACCAGAATGAAATTAGTGGGCTTGACCTTTCTCAAAAGAGACGCTGGGAGATTATGGCTACTACTGCAAATGTTGGTCTTTATCATTACACTATTGCTATCACTCAACGAGAGGTTCAAGTGAAGGCAAATGTTATTACTATTTCATAATGGATATGAATAGATTTCTGAATAAAATATCAATGATTTAAATAATTTTTTTTATTTTATATATAAACTCGTTATATAAACAAACTCGTTCGTGTTATACACAATATGTCTCACCAGAGAAATTTAATCGCACAAAATCCAGATGGAGATTTTTTAAACATCAGGGTCGGATATGATGGTGGTATTAAAACTGATAATATGAAAACTGCTTTTGGAGAAACACTAGTTGGACAGAAGAGCCAGAGTCAGAGGCACCCCTAACTCCGAGACAGACGATGAAGGAAGCCAGTCAGACAGCGGTAAACAGAAACCCAAAACGAAGAAAGATGACAGCAAGACAACCGCATAAGACAAACCGAAAGATTGGGCAAGGATGTCAGAAGAACAGAAGAAGCAGTGGAAAGATAAGAGAGCTAAGAGACTGAAGCGAGAGAAAAGAAAACAGTCCAAACGAGCTCACACATTGAGAGTAAGAGGCATACAGAAGGAGAAGAAGCATTATGAACGCATGCGAACTTTACAACTCATTCTGTCTGTTGCCTTTTCTCACCCTGTTGTTGTTCGATATCTGTGCACTAAAACAGTGAAAGGACCGATAGAACTAATAAAGGCAGTAAGGGCAAAGTTCGGTTCAATCTCCGGGGTCAGCAAAAATATCAAAGCACAAATTTTCGAGAACATGTACCCCAAACCCGGACAGAATGTGGATGCATGGTTAAATGACTACATCGCCCTGAAAGGAGAGGTTGAGAGTCACAGAACACACCCATTTGATGAGGATGACCTCATAAGAAGCCTGCTTGCTAAGCTCGCAAAACACCCCGCATATGGAGAGAGTTTCAAAGCACTTCACTACAACCTACCACCTAACTTAAGACCCAAATTTGACGACTTAGTCGATAGTGCGAGAGACACATGGGCATGGTGGAGAAAGGACAAGTGGAAGGAAGAAGAGAAGAGAGAGAGAGAGCGAACAAGAGCACGAGGCAGCTGAAGAAGGAGACAAACCTCATGCTAGATGATCAGGAAGATGAAGGGGATGGGGGTAAGGGCAAGTACAGAAAGTTTAAGAAGAAGTAGGAATGGTGGCTGGAAGTTACGTGTTTCGCGTGTGACAAGAAAGGTCATACGAAGAAGTATTGCCCGGACACTAAGGCCAAGAAACAAAACCAAGAGAGAGATGATAAACTCAAGCAAGAGAAGGGTAAGAGAAAGGGAAAGACACACAACAAGAAGAACAAGCCTGAGAAGGATATAGCTCTACTGAGAGAGGAGGAAGAAGAAGAAAAAGAAGAGTCAGACGAAGACGCATTACTCATTATTATGGGGGGAAGCGAGTCAGGAGAAAATGACGACGAAGAGGAGCCTGAAACATTAGGGAGAGGGAATGCCGAGGCTGGGGAACCCCAGTCTGTACCAGGTGTTCAACAAAGTGGGGCCCAAAGGGAGAACGTCGAGTCTGGGGAACCCCAGACTGAGCCAGGTGTTCGTTCCCCACAGGCAGAACGTAAGAGAGTTAGGAGTCCTAACCCCAGTTTTGCCCCTCTACCCTCACTAAACAAAACTACTAAAACCTCAGGCCACAAACATACCAAAGCACCCCCAAAGCATCCAGCGTCTGACACCTCAACCCCTCCACTCAGTCTAGCTAGCTATAGCCGAGAGAGGCCCCGTTCTCTGAAGTGTCATGGGAAAAACAAAAGGAATACCCCTTGTCAGATTTCGCTTGAACATGATAAGAAAGGGCCTAATGCCGTGCAAGCTTCGCGTATGGTTTTCGTGGAATACTGCGGATATGACGCTAAAAATCAGGACCCAGAGTACCCTTTACTTGATCTATCTGTCAGCCCCAACCTCCGACCCCCCAAATCACCTTATTATCCAGACGAGAGAGGTTTAATAGCTGATGCAAAATCGGGTTAGTGATACCACACAATCTCACTACCAATTTCACTGAACAATCTCCACAGAGGGTAGGAGAGAGGGAGAAGAATAAGGCGAGAGGGGAAGTGAGGGGGAGTCAGGTCCAGGGAACAGCACCGCAAACACCCACATCCACCACATCGACACCTCACACCACGCCACAAGCACGCACATGCGACACGCCAAGACAGAGTGAGGGTGGCGATGAGGAAGAAACTAGTGAAGAAGATGAAGAAGAGATAGACGAGTATGATCCTGACAATGATTCCCGATGTTCAGATGAAATAAGACATGATGCCATGGCAGCATGTATGGATGATTCTGACATTGACACGGAATATCTGCAATTCACGCGAAAAGGGAATGTTCGGAAATACATACAGAAGCATAAGAAGCAGACTCACGATGTGAGTGGGAGTCCGGCATCTGCCGGACTGCCCAGTGTTGTTGCAGGGACCGGGAAGTCCAAGAGGGAACGGCGGGGAGGCACTGCTACAACCTCAACACCACAACCGGGTCCAACACCACAAGCTCAGCCACACACCAACACACCACCCATCATTACGTTCAAAGACATAGCACAGCTCGCTCAACAACTCACCACAACATGCATCAGAGAAAGCAATGCTGAGGTGAAGAGAGTGAGTGAGGGGAAGTTAGTGCTAGACGAGTTCTTGACAGACTTGGTAAAAGCGATAGAGGGAGTGTATATTGCACACGCAGTTAGCACGACATTATCCCCACCAACACAAACCCAAGACACCCACACCACTCAGCCACCAACACCATCAAAACACAAAGACAGCAGACAGAACTATGCATTAGTGTTAGATGGGGAAGGTGGGCGAGATAGGAAAAACACGATAGTTCAGGACAGTGGGTCTTCTAGGGACATAGCCTGCAATCCCGAAATATTACATGACATCAAGTCAGTACCCCCTATTAAGCTAGTAACGGGTAACGGAGAGTGCGAGATAGGGCAGGAGGGGACAGCAAGGGTAACACGCATCAACGGACACGGTAAACCGGTTACGGTGTCAAGGCCTATGCTACTTGAGGCTAGGTTACTCGTGAATATTGCGTCGACCGGAAGGATGGATCACATCCATCATTGGTCTGTCGTTCATCAGAATGGACAGTTACTTATTCTAAAACACTCCATAAGGATTGAGGAGAGAGACGTGCTAGTAAGAGGCAGACTCATGTCAACCCTCCTTTACAGGTGGGATGACGAGTTTGACACTCCATTAGACATCAACGACCGTTACGAGCCTCCACACAAGCAAAGTAGACAGGTACTGGGGTGAAAGGGGAGGGAAACCCCAAGAGAGAGAGAGAGAGAGAGAGAGAGAGAGAGAGAGAGAGAGAGAGAGAGAGAGACGAGTGTAGACAGTCAGAAGGCAAAACGGGGGAGGTAACGCTGTATGCGTCTTATCCCTGCAAGCCAGGTTCAATCAGGAAGGCAGATATAGAATTGTTCCACTCTGCTTGTGGACATTATAGCGTTAAGAAGATGAGAGCTCTAGCTAGTAGGAGACGAGAAGAAAGTAGAGTACTGTGAAGCCTGCATGATAGGTAAGGCAAAGCAGTTGCCTAGGTTTAAGGTCAATAGGATAGAGCGAGCTAGTAAGCCAGGAGTAGTACTGCACATAGACACCGGGACGTGGTCAGCACGTTCAATACACGGGAAGAGACATAAATTTTCGGTTACGGATGATTACTCGTTGTTTATTAAAGATTATTATCTTTCGCATAAGAACGAATTTCATTAAGCAGGCGGTAGCATTTTACGAGAGAGACAGGAAATAGAGTTAGAGAGATAAGGTCTGATCAGGAGTTTGACATTCCGAAAGAAGTGATTGAGTGGTGGAAGCCGAGGCAGTTTATATGGAAGACCTCAGCAAATGGGGGACAAGGATGGAAACCCCATAGCTGAGAAAGCTAATGATATAACGGCAGGAGCCGCAAGGGCTATGCGGTATCATGCCCATCTGCCGATTTCATTTTGGGCAGAAATGGAGCATTCTGCCACCACCCTCCACAACATTTTGCCCGCCACTCATGGGCCAAGAAAGGGGATTTCCCCATAATATTATGAGCAGCTTTTAGGCAGAAAACCTTTCCTAACCCACCTCAGACCAATAGGATGCATGGGAGTTATGTACACAGGTAAAGGTAGAAAAGGTCAGTAGAGGAAAGAAGGTCATGCTAGTAGGGTATGACTTGTTTAGGGAGTTATACAGAGTGTGGGACGGTAGGAAGGTGATAGCAGGAGTTAGAAACGTGCGGTTTAATCCGTACATGATAGGTAAGGAAGCACACCCAGATAGGACAGTAGAGTGGGATGAGGATGTAGCTGAGGGGGAGAGTGAGAGTAAGGATGTCGATGTCGAACAGACACACACCACAACCTCCACCACCACAGCCACAACCACCCAAACACAAAAGGACACGACACAGACTCATGACGATGACGACTCATATGACCATGTCGATGATGTTAGTCAGTCAGACAGTCAACAAGAGCAGGGGGAGTATGGAGGGGACACAGGGGGAGACAGCTTAGATCACAATCACACACCAACACAAGATAGCTTCTCTACACAGGACATCGACACAACATCGACAGCTGCACCCCATCCCACCGACACAACCCCACAGACAACCAACGCAGGACTAGGACATGCACACGCACTCACAGATGCATCTGATCCACAGACACAACACGAGAGAAGAGCATATGAAGAGAGTGAGCCCTAGTAAAGGAAGAACATGGGAGCAAAGTGATAAGATCACAGAAGCTAACATAGTTCACGAAGGAAAGAGAGCAAGACGACAAGCACAACAACCACAATCACGACCGCATACTGAACTAAAACGAAAACAAAAGGTAGTTGAGTTCAGGAACTAGAGGGAGTGAGAGTGAGAGTCCCTGCAAGAGAGTGGGGAGAGGAGTGGGCAGAGAAGACTTACGGAGAAGGATGGGAGAGCAAAGTACGCATAGGAATAGTGAAGCAGAAATGCGCCCCCAAAGACAGGTTAAAAGTTAGAAAACAACTTAAGCCATCTCACTTTGTACAGTTTGAAGACAAACTAGAGAAGATGCTAGATTCAGAGATCAGCAAGTACAGGGTAAGTGAGGGAGAGTCCTTATTGCCTGCCGGAGAGTTGGAGAGTGCTATGTTATGTCATGAAAGATGCATGAATGAGCTGAATGAGCTTTTGCTTTATCTTAACATTCGTGTGCCGAAAGAGATAGCAGAGCAGGGTATGACAGCGAAAGATTTGCAAGAAGGCATGAAGAAGGAGATACAGTCTCTTAAAGACTTTAAGACATACACTTGGGTTAACTATAGTGAAGCCAAAAAGGCTGGAGTTAGCAAGATAATTAGGCTCACATGGGTTCATAAAGTGAAGATAGACGAGAACAATAGGAAGTTTGTTAAATCTAGACTAGCTTTGAGGGGAGACATGTTAGAGCCAGTAGTTAGTTTTAACCCTGACCAGTTGTTTGCTCCTTGTGCCTCGCATCGCTCACTGCTAATGCTTGCAAAGCTTGCTGCTTGACATGGCCATAAGCTGTATGGTGTTGATTTTAAGAATGAATGCATGACCCTGTATTTGCATATGCTCCTGATGGGTTAGACAGAGAGGGGAATGAGGGGATGATTTTGCGTATTGATGGTGCTTTGTATGGCGCGCCGCAAGCAGGCCGTAGATGGTATGAAATATTAGCCCCGACGTTAAAGGAGCTTGGCTTTAGGCTTTTAGACTCAGACCTCTGTGTGTTTTTTGAGAATGACAAGCCCATAAGAGAAGCTATAGTGGGGATTTTTCATGTAGATGACTTAATCTTTACGGCGCCTAGCATGAACGCGTATGAAGATTTTGCAAGTGCTTTGGAGAAGCATTTCCCCCTAAAACGGCTAGGAGTTGCAAGGGAGTTTAAAGGGATTGAAATAGTACAGGAAGGAGGACCAACGTAAGTACCAGTTACAGGTGTTAAGGGAGTTTGGGTATGGTAAGTCCCGCCCTGTAAGCACCCCTGCACTAGATCAGTTGCCCTTAGCTATGTCCGATGATGCAACGTTGCGTAAGTTCGCTATACCTAGCATAGTTGGTAGTCTTCTTTATTTAGCTAAGATGACTAGGCCGGATATAGAACAGGCGCTCAATGCAGCTAGTGTTATGCAGACCATAGATAAGGGAGTCACTTATGAAATGTTAGGAAGGATATTGCGGTATTTAATTGGCTCATTTCGCGGTTTAGCATTTTACGGGCCTAAATCCCCGCAAGAGGGTCAATCCTATCCAAAAGTCACGTTATGGCCTGATGCGGCCCATAAGGTTTGCAATAAGACCGGAAAGTCACGTACGGGATACGTAATTCTATGGGGAGCGGACCCTATAGGTTGGCTTTCTAAGACAGAGTAGGATAGCCCTTAGTTCGAATGATGCTGAAATATTTGCAGCAGCAGAATGTATTAGAGAGGGTCTAGCTGTAGATCATGTTAGACAGGAACTCGGAATTCCGCAAAAAGGTCCGGTTGAATTATTTGAGGATGATACCCAAACAATTCTCGCAGGCGAACGGGGATTATCCGGACCACGCACCAAACATATACCTCTCGAACTACATTTCATACATCATTCACAGAGAGATGGTGAGATAAAGTTTATTAAAGTCAGTACTAAGAAACAAATCGGTGATCTACTCACCAAACCATTACCTCGTGATCAGTTCATGTATCTATTGAACAAATTCACGGTCATCATTCCGGAATCCCCGGAATGATTGCAGGTGTTTCACCGATGTTTTGTGTTTTGTTCTTCTTTGTGTTTTCTTTTGTGCGAGTGTGTCCTCTCCTATAGGTGTTGATCTGGGCGCCCGTGGCGATCGGATCGTAGGATCGAGGCCGTTGGTGGCGGGCCTCCGGAGACTTGCCGGGACTCGGTGGCGGGTGGCGACCCCCACCAGACATTTTCGGCGACCGGTGGCAGCGGAGATCGGACAACTTACTTCAACGCAAAGAACTGATCGCTTAATTTCTTTTCACTTTTCTTCACACACCTCTACTATATTTATATATATAACTTTTCTAGACTTCAGAATCTGATACCCCTTACGGGAAGCGCTTGCAAATTTTCATTTCCTTAAGAAGAATAAGACACTTATGACGGATAGTTATAGCATTGACAAATAACTAAGGGGGAGCGTTGGTCATAGCTATTTCAATTTTAATCACCGTTACGTGGATAGTTGATTTGTCAATTGGACGGACAGTCAATAATGCCAATGTTAACTGTAAGGACTTAATACATCATTTACCAGTCATAATTATAACTACGTAACTTGGTCATCTAAGTTAGTCAGTTTTGTGACGTGGCAGCTTCTGTGTGACGTGGCAGATTCTCCCGCGGTTAGTTCAGTTCTCTTACTTATACGAGTTATTAAAGTGCGTTTCCTTACTGCGAGACAGTCTTGCTAGAGTAGCCCTGAGTGATCCTGAAAGGGATCGGTAAAGGTTCCCGATGGCGAGTCTTTCAAAGCAAACATTTACCGTTGATAAGTCACTCTTTTTGACCGGTTCATCAGATTCTCCTCTGCACGACGTTTCGACTTCACTAGTTTTCGATTCCGTTCAGAAATGATTTCAAACGATCAGTTCAAAGTTCTTTTTAGCTATTGCCACTTTTCCCATTCGCATCACCTTTTTCCCCGATTTCCCGTGAAACACGTTTTACGGTAAATTTTGTGGACAAAGAGAAGGATTCACGGAAAAACACAATATCTAACTGTCTTTTCCGTTCCAAGTCATTTTCGCCTAGGCCTCCCAAATCAATTTGGGATTTTCAAGTCCACCAACCCGACACTATCCGTTTTATGACTGTCAACTTGAAGACAAAAGACACTATCCGTTTGAGAACTGGAGACCTCACAATCTACGTTCCAGCCAGCTCATTTCGTCCGCTTTGAAGGCGAGGAAACAGAGAACGAAGTTGAGAGAATGCTAGACACGGAAATTCTCAAGTGTGCCGTACGTGAGCGGGCGCTGGCGGCTACGTTTACTTGTCCGGTGGCGGAGAAGGAAGCTACCGCTTCCGGGAAGTTCGAGGATGCCCGAGCGCAGGAGATCGCTGCCCTGTGGGCGCAAGGATGTTTCCGGAGGCGCAAAAGGGAATCAGTACCGGCGCGGGACTTGTGCCGGGGACGATACGCCGATGCGACCAAGGAGTCGGAAGGAAAGGTGTTAAAGTACAAAAGTAGGTTGGTGGCGAAGGGGTACTCCATGGTTCAAGCAGAACACTTTGGGCAACGCACGTTCTCAACCCCCTGCAGCATGACCATACTTGGTTTCTTCATGTTGGTGATGTTCTACGACCTCGTATTGGCAAGTTCGATGTAGGCACGGCCTACATAGAGGCCGAGGTGGAAGAAAAGTGGATGCGACCTAGCTACCTGGTATCTCCGTTCTGCTTTGAAGAGGAGGGGTATGTCTGGGAAATGGTAAGAGCGCTCTACGGACGACCGGATGCTGGGAGAAAGTGGTGGATGCAAGTGCTGGTGCATTTCATGGTGTCGCAAGGGTACGAGCAGCACAAAGCGTTTCCGTGCTTCTTCTTTCGTTGGCGTTCGGGGCAACAGAAGCCAGACATCGGGTTCGTCCATGTGGACGACATCATGATGGGCTTCAGCAGCGAGGAGGCAAATTTAAAGAGGAGTTTAGGGCGGCTGGAGAAAACCGCTTCAAGGTGTTCAAGAGTGAACTGCAACGGGTGTGGTTGGGATCGACATCGAGGACGGCAGGCATCCGGAGTTAGGACGGACCATCAAGTTGTTCCAGGAAACGTTTATCAAGGAAGCCAGCGAGCGTCTGAAGACCAAAGACTTATCGTCTGTGGATTCGCCGTGGCTGATGCCCGGGTGCCGAGTGGGAGTTCCAAGTGTCCTAGAGAAGTTTTCGCCGTATCATATGGTAAACCCCTGTGAATAAATAACTATTTCTGAAAGTATAGATGATATATATATACTATGATACATATATATATATTAATACAATATATATGTATATATATAGATGATATATATACTATGATATATATATATATTAATACAATATATATGTATATATATATTTACAAGTTCCATGGAGCCTGACTGTCAATGAACTCAGCTTTTACCTACTACTAGTCATGCCGTAATCATACAATAATGATAGTAACTGACTGAGTGTTGTCATTGTAATACCACGGTATGAATTTAATTACAGTTGAGCCGCGGCGACGTGACAGTGTAGGTGAGTGTGACTCACTGTTAAGCTTACTTAAGTCACTGGCTGCGGCAGTGCGGCTGGCTACGCCGCGGACGAGACCGTCCGGTCCGACTCGGCGCGGCCGCGAGTTCCGGCGGGGATATTACGAAGTATTTACGCAAGCACTGTTTTCATAGAATACTTGCCACTCGTAGAGCTGAGTCACCGGGAAGCAGACAAGATAAAACGGAAGAGGTATCAAGAGATACAAAAAGAGAAAACATGAACACTGCGGTATATATATATATCAAGCAGTCACAGTTTATGGTCATGCAGAGACCCGATGCAGTTTAGCGTCATGCCGAGGACCGTATTTCACCGTCCGAAGTAGTAGTAGAAAGCAGCCTCCTTTACAGAAGCTCAACTAGTAATATGATTTGTATTCACAATCCATCCGGGACAGACAACTTGAGTGTTTGAATTCTGTCTCCAACTTGAAGTGCTGAAGTTAATCAAGTTTAGATTTGATGCGGTTGACTTCAAATTGAATCAAGACTTGACATCGTCTTCGACCGAACTACTACTACTACTACTACTACTACTACTACTACTACTACTACTACTTACTACTACTCCTACTCCTACTCCTACTACTACTACTCCTACTACTACTACTACTACTACTACTACTACTACTACTACTACTACTACTACTACTAGTGCCGCTACTCATGCTTGATAGAAGCTCGGCTGTACGGTGGAACTATTGCTCACGACATTCAACTGGCAAAATCATCCAACTTTGAAATCCCTTGTTGTTGTTGTCGTTGTTGTTGTTGTTGTTGTTGTTGCTGCTGCTGTTGCTGCTGCTGTTGTTGTTGTTGTTGTTGTTGTTGTTGATAATGATGATGATGATGCTGTTGTGATGGTTATGGTTGTGATGGTTGTAGTTGTTGTGCTGTGGCTGTTGACTATTTGTAGCTATGGTTTTTGTTCATGTTGATGCTGTTTTCGTTGTGTGTCTTCAAGGCTCTTTTTACCCACCTACCTACCTACCTATCTGTCTACCTATCTATCTATCTATCTATCTATCTATCTATCTACCTACCTACCTATCTACCTATCTATCTATATATCTATCTATCTACCTATCTATCTATCTATCTATCTATCTATCTATCTATCTATCTATCTATCTATCTATCTGTCTGTCTACCTGTGTGCGTCCTCATATGGCTCTTGAGAGCGCTGCTTACAGTGCACTTGTAATCGCACAAGGAGCATGTGTAAGGCTTTTCTCCCGTGTGCGTCCTCATGTGACTCTTGAGAGAGCTGTTTACAGTGCACCTGTAATCGCACTTGGAGCACTTGTAAGGCTTTTCTCCCGTGTGCGTCCTCATGTGACTCTTGAGAGCGCCGCTTTCAGTGCACTTGTACTCGCACTTGGTGCACTTGTAAGGCTTTTCTCCAGTGTGCGTCCTCATGTGACTCTTGAGACTGCCGTTGTGATTGCTTTGGTAATCGCACAAAGGGCACTTGTAAGGCTTTTCTCCCGTGTGCGTCCTTATGTGACTCTTGAGAGTGCTGTTTACAGCGCACTGGTTATCGCACAAAGAGCATTTGTAAGGCTTTTCTCCCGTGTGCGTTCTCATGTGACTCTTGAGAGCGCTGCTTACAGTGCACGTGTAATCGCACTTGGAACACTTGTAAGGCTTTTCTCCAGTGTGCGTCCTAATGTGTCTCTTGAGACTGCCGTTTTGATTGCTTTGGTAATCGCACAAAGGGCACTTAAAAGGCTTTTCTCCCGTATGTGTCCTCATGTTGCTCTTGAGAGCGCTGCTTACAGCGCACTGGTAATCGCACAAAGAGCACTTGAAAGACTTTTCTCCCGTGTGCGTCCTCATGTGACTCTTGAGAGCGCCGCTTGCAATGCACTTGTACTCGCACTTGGAGCACTTGTAAGGCTTTTCTCCAGTGTGCCTTCTTATATGCTTCTGGAGACTGCTGCTTTGA
>WBZZ01004214.1:0-55620 GCA_019918135.1 Paulinella micropora | reverse complement strand
AAAAGAAGAAGAAGAAGAAGAAGAAGAAGAAGAAGAAAGAAGAAGAAGAAGAAGAAGAAAGAAGAAGAAGAAAGAAGAAGAAGAAGAAGAAGAAGAAGAAGAAGAAGAAAGAAGAAGAAGAAGAAAAAGAAGAAAAAGAAGAAGAAGAAGAAGAAGAAGCAGAAGAAGAAGAAGCAGAAGAAGAAGAAGAAGAAGAAGAAGAAGAAGAAGAAGAAGAAGGAGGAGGAGGAGGAGGAGGAGGAGCGGCAGCAGAAGCAGAGGCTGCAGCAGAAGCAGCAGCGGCAGCAGCAGCGGCAGCAGCAGCAGGAGCAGCAGCAGCAGGGGCAGCAGCAGCAGCAGCAGAAGAAGAAGAAGAAGAAGAAGAAGAAGAAGAAGAAGAAGAAGAAGAAGAAGAAGAAGAAGAAGCGAAGAAGAAGAAGAAGCGAAGAAGAAGAAGAAGAAGAAGAAGAAGAAGAAGAAGAAGAAGAAGAAGAAGAAGAAGAAGAAGAAGCAGCAGAAGAAGCAGAAGAAGAAGAAGAAGAAGAAGAAGGAGGAGGAGGAGGAGGAGGAGGAGGAGGAGCGGCAGCAGAAGCAGAGGCTGCAGCAGAAGCAGCAGAAGCAGCAGCAGAAGCAGCAGAAGCAGCAGTAGCGGCAGCCGCAGCAGCCGCAGAAGCAGCAGCAGCCGCAGCAGCAGGAGGAGCAGCAGCAGCCGCAGCCGCAGCAGGAGGAGCAGGAAGAAGAAGAAGAAGAAGAAGAAGGAGGAGGAGGAGGAGGAGTAACAATAGTAGGAGGGGTAGGAGTAGGAGTAGTAGAAGAAGAGGCAGCAGAAGCACAAGCAAGAGGAGTAGGAGTAAGAGGAGCAGGAGTAGGAGCAGCACAAGCAGGAGTAGGAGCAGCACAAGCGGAGTAGTAGGAGTAAGAGTAGTAGGAGCAGCACAAGCAGGAGTAGTAGGAGTGAGAGTAGTAGGAGCAGCACAAGCAGGAGTAGTAGGAACACCACAAGTAAGAGGAGTAGGAGTAGAAGCAGCAGGAGTAGGAGTAAGAGGAGCAGCACAAGCAGGAGGAGTAGGAGTAGGAGTGGGAGGAGAAGGAGAGGGGGGGGGGGGGGGGGGGAGGAGGAGAAGCAGCAGCAGCATCAGCAGGAGCATCATCAACAGCATTAGCATCCGCATCAGCATCAGGCAGCAGCAGCAGCATCAGGCAGCAGCAGCAGCAGCAGCGGCAGCAGCGGTAGAAGAAGGTTCCTTTTTGTTACAAATTCAAAGTGGCCCGCCACTTGGCGGGGCCACTTGCCAAGTGGCGGGCCACTTGGCCGGGCCACTTGCAAGTGGGGGGCCAGTTTGAGGGGCCACCTTTTTTTTTGCAGACGCATAGTGTTCCTTCCAGCAATATTCATCGGCAGCGCACAAACAATAGCGATTCAGGAGCCACTTGCATGTGGTCCCTCAACGAGGCGCCTCGTTGAGGAGCCACCTTTTTTTTTGTAGACGCATAGTGTTCCTTCCAGCAATATTCATCGGCAGCGCGCAAACAATAGCGATTGAGGGGCCCACTTGCAAGTGGCTCCTCAACGAGGCGCCTCGTTGAGGAGCCACCTTTTTTTCTTGTAGACGCATAGTGTTCCTTCCAGCAATATTTATCGGCAGCGCGCAGACAATAGCAATCATCCGGGTCCGTCTTATTAATTTTAAAATTTGCATTTGATTATTAATGAACTACGCCTCCCCCCGCCACTTGGCGGGGCCACTTGCAAGTGGCCCCGCCAATTGGCGGGCCACTTTCAACGAGGCGCCTCGTTGAGAGCCACGTTTTTTTTTGTGTAGACGCATAGTGTTCCTTCCAGCAATATTCATCGGCAGCGCGCAAACAATAGCGATTGAGGGGCCACTTGCTGCAAGTGGCCCCTCAACGAGGCGCCTCGTTGAGGAGCCACCTTTCTTTTTTGTAGACGCATAGTGTTCCTTCCAGCAATATTCATCGGCAGCGCGCAGACAATAGCAATCATCCGGGTCCGTCTTATTAATTTTAAAATTTGCATTTGATTATCAATGAACTACGCCTCCGGCGGGGCCACTTGCCAAGTGGCGGGCCACTTTCAACGAGGCGCCTCGTTGAGGAGCCACGTTTTTTTTTTGTAGACGCACAGTGTTCCTTCCAGCAATATTCATCGGCAGCGCGCAAACAATCGCAATTGAGGGGCCACTTGCAAGTGGCGCCTCAAGGAGCCACCTTTTTTTCTTGTAGAAGCATAGTGTTCCTTCCAGCAATATTCATCGGCAACGCGCAGACAATAGCAATCATCCGGGTCAGTCTTATTAATTTTAAAATTTGCATTTGATTACTAATGAACTACGCCTCCCCCCGCCACTTGGCGGCGCCACTTGCAAGTGGCACCGCCAAGTGGCGGGCCACTTTCAACGAGGCGTCTCGTTGAGGAGCCACCTTTTGTTTTTGTAGACGCATAGTCACCCGTTCCTTCCAGCAATATTCATCGGCAGCGCGCAAACAATAGCGATTGAGGGGCCACTTGCAAGTGGCCACTCATTTTTTTGTAGACGCATAGTGTTCCTTCCAGCAATATTAATACTAATACTCATCGGCAGCGCGCACTGAGACAATAGCAATCATCCGGGTCCGTCTTATTAATATTAAAATTTGCATTTGATTCACATTAATTAATGAACTACGCCTTCTGGCAGTTGGCAGTATATGTATATTGAATAGTACTAGGTATATGTACATGACGCGATCCACTGAATACAGAGTTTCTATTACTATCAATTCCAAACCCCCTCCGGACCCCTCGGGTACAGCTCGTGACATGTCCCGATGTGTACTGCCCGTACACAGTACAGTACCTTCACCGTACATGTACTGCAGAATCTTTTAATCTTGATATTACTACATACATTCCAATGAGTTTTAATGACTTGAGTTTAGCTAGTCCTCCGGAGCCACTCGGGTACAACTCGGGACATGTACCGTACATGTACCGCAGAATCTCTTTAATCTTGATATTAATACATTCTAATGAGTTTTAATTGAGTTCACCTTGTCAAGACAGCAAATTAAAGAATGCCGGATCACTAAGTGAGAGCACATGTGCAGTACATGTACGGTACATGTACTGCAGAAAGTCTCTTTCAAGCTTAGTGAATAGATATTAATATTTTTTAAAGAGTCTTATTGAGTTTAGCTTGTCTAGACAGCCAATTAAAGAATGATTCTTTACGTGAGATCTACAGATCCATTATACCGTCGACCCCCGGTGACCGCTCCCAACATTACTAGGACTAGACGGGGGCCGGGTCCTCAAATGTCATACCTGCAGTTATCGACATCTTCATTTACGTGAGCACTCAGAGGGGGGCTCTCTCTCTCTCCCTTCCCCTCCCCCCCCCCCCCCCCCCCCCCCCCCCCCACCCTGCCTCCCTGCCCCCACCCTCTCTTACGCGTTCCACTTCCTCACCCCCCCTCGGCCCCCCTGCCTCCCTCCCTCCCTCGTTGCCCTTCCTCACCCTACCCCTCCCTCCCCCTGCCTCCCTCTCCGTTCCCCTTCCTCACCCTACCCCTCCCTCCCCCTCCCTCCCTCCCTCCCTCGTTCCCCTTCCTCACCCTACCAGCCCTGCTTGCGCACCACGTCCAGCACGTTAGAGGAGACCAGGTAGTTGTCCTGCCACACCACATACTATGCACACGACTTGTTGTCGTCGTTGTCGTCGTTGTTCTTGATGTTGTTGTTGTTGTGGCTGCTGCTGTTGCTGTTGTTGTTCTTGTTCAGCACGTTGCTCGAGGCCAGGTAGCACGCACACACACATACACACATACACGTACACGTAATTGCCCTGCCACACCCACACCCACACCCACACACACACACATACACACACAAACACACACACATACACACACACATACACACACACATACACACACACATACACACACACACACAAACACACCCACACACACACAAACAACAATGACATGATGCACACAACTTGTTGTTGTTGTTGCTGTTGTTGCTATTGTTGTTGTTGTCGATACACAGCTCGGAGAGGTCAGTGTGCATATGCAGCAACCGCACGCAGCAAGTTGCCAACAGGGGGACGCAGACAGACACGAGGGGACATCGGGTGTGTGTGTGTCTGTGTGTGTTGGAAGAGGGGCAGGGGGTGGGGGAGGGGGGGAGGAGAGGGTCGAACAGTGTCGCTGAGGTCGAGGAAGCGGATCGGCATGGCGTTAGGAATAACCGCAACCTCTGCACGCGCGCATACACATACCGTGCGCACACACAAAGACACACGCAGCATGCAGCGCGCAACCCGCTGGGTCGGGCAAACATACGGTACTGCATCTAAAATTAAGAGATTTTTGGAAAAGCAACACGGAAGGAAGGAAGGAAACAAGTAAGTAAGTAAGTAAGTAAGTAAAAGAGGGAGGAAGAGGCAAGGCTGGCGCGTGGCTGCACCGCCGTCGTAATATGTATGTATGTATGTATGTATGTATGTATGTAAGTAAAGTAAAGTAAAGTAAAGTAAAGTAAAGTCAAAGTCAAAGTCAGAGTCAAAGTCAAAGTCAGAGTCAAGTCAAAGTCAAAGTCAAAGGCAAAGTCAAAATCAAAGTCAAAGTCGAAGTCAAAGTAAAAGTAAAAGTAAAAGTAAAGTAAACTAAAGTAAAGTAAAGTAAAGTGCACGCGATGCATGCTGCGATGCATGCATGCGATGCATCGCATGCTCGCATGCGATGCAGCATGCAATACATGCATCGCAAGGATCGCAGGCTCGCATCCATGCAATGCATGCATGCGATACATGCCTGCCATACATGCATGGCATACATGCATGGCATGCATGCATCGCGTGCATGCATGGCATGCATTCATCGCGTGCATGCATGCATCACATGCAATGCATCGCATGCAATGCATGCGATGCATTGCATCGCATTCATTGCATGGATCGCATGCATGCATCGCATGCAAGCATCGCATACAAGCATCGCATGCATGCATCGCATGCATGCGTCGCGTGCATGCATGCATGCGATGCATTCATCGCATGCATGATGCATGCATGCATCATATTCATCGCATGCATGATGCATGCATGCATGATGCATGCATGCATCGCGATGCCTGCCATGCATGCATGCATCACATCGCGATGCATGCATGCATCGCACTTAGGAAGGTTTATGCTCGAAATATATTTATAAAGAAAATTTTCGCCTCCCCCCCCCCCCCCCCGCCCCCCTCTATCTCTCTCTCTCTATATATATATATTATATATGTAATATATGTATCACACACACACTTCCCCCCCCCCCCCCCTTCTCTCTCTCTCTGTCTCACTCACTCACTCACTCACTCACTCACTCACATACATGAAACACACAATCCCCGTCCCTACCCCCCCCCCCCTCCTCCTCTCTAATTATAACGTCGACGCTTCCAGGGTAAACCAAGAGTTCTGTCCAGGTATCCTTCCTACATATTGTGTATGCACTTAAGGCTAAATATACATAAATAATCTATACATATCTATGTATGCATGCATGTATGTATGTATGCTCTGTACGCTATGTATGTATGTATGTGTGTGATGTATATGATGGTCTAATAATATGGCCGAATGCATGTATGTATGTGTGTATGACAAGTATGCATGCAATTCTATGCGTATGCATGCATGTATGTATGCATGCATGCTAGGCATGCATGGCTATGTACACAATATGTGTATCGTATGCATGAATGCAAAGATGTATAAATGCATGTATGCATGTATGAATGCATCTATATATGATTGCATGCATGCATGTATGTATTTATGTATGTATGTATGTATGTATGTATGCATGCATGTATGCATGTATGCATTGTATGCATGTATGTATATACGCATGTATGTATGTATGCATGCATGCATGTATGTATGTATGCATGCATGTATGCATGCATTTATGCATGTATGCAATGTCTGTAAATATTGTATGTATGTATGTATGTATGTATGTATGTATGTATGAGAGAGTGAGAGAGAGAGGGAGAGAGAGAGAGAGAGAGAGAGAGAGAGAGAGGGAGGGAGGGAGGGAGAGAGAGAGAGAGGTAGAGAGAGAGAGAGAGGGAGAGAGAGAGAGAGGGACAGAGAGAGAGAGGGAGAGAGAGAGAGGGAGAGAGAGAGAGAGGGGGAGAGAGAGAGAGGGAGAGAGAGAGAGGGAGAGAGAGAGGGAGAGAGAGAGAGGGAGAGAGAGGGAAAGTAAAATTACAGCTTTAATTTAATAAGGATGTTTACATGTATACATGCATGTATGTATGTGTATAAGTATGTATGTATGTATGTATGTATGTAAGAGTATGTATGTATGTATGTGTGTATGTATGTATGTATATATGTATTTTATGCAGGTATGTATGTATGTATGTATGCATGCATGCATGTATGTATGTATGCATGCATGTATGCATGTGCATGTATGCATGTATGTATGCATGTATGAAATGTCTGTAAATATTGTATGTATGTATGTATGTATGTATGTATGTAATACTATGTAAGCATGTAGGTAATAATAAATGTCTGCATGTATGTACCTTTCCCCCGGGTTCCCTTCTCCCATGCCTCTCTCTCTCTCTCTCTCTCTCTCTCTCTCTCTCTCTCTCTCTCTCTCTCTCTCTCTCTCTCAAGCACACACACACACACACATCTCACCTCACCTCACCTCATCTCACCACACAAAACCTTACCTATTGATCATTTTCCCAAGCACTGGAGAAAGATGTCAGGGATCTCTAACAATACATGACATTACATGACATTACATGACATTACATGACATTACGTTACGTTGTCTTACGCCACGTTACATTACGTTACGTACGAGCGCCTCTCCTTGCCTCTCCTCGCCTCACCTCACTTCGCCTCACCTCACTCCGCCTCGCCTCGCCTTGCCTTGCCTTGCCTCACCTCGCCTCACCTCGCCTCACCTCACCTCACCTCACCTCACCTCGCCTCAAGCCACCTCACCTCACCTCACCTCGCCTCATCTCACCTCACCTCACCTCGCCTCGCCTCGCCTCACCTCGCCTCAACTCGCCTCAACTCGCCTCACTTCACATCACTTCACCTCACCTCATCCCAACCTCACATCGCCTCACTTCACCTCATCTCGCCTCACTTCACCTCACCTCGCCTCACTTCGACTCACCTCGCCTCACCTCGCCCCACTTCATCTCACCTCGCCTCGCCATCGCCTCACCTCGCCTCACCTCACTTCCCTTCGCCTCAATTCGCCTCACTTCCCCTCGCCTCACCTCGCCTCGCCTCGTCTCACCCCGCCTCACCTCGCCTAACCTCACTCCGCCTCGCCTCCCTCCGCCTCACCTCACTCGCCTCGCCTCGCCTCACCTCGCCTCGCCTCGCCTCACCTCGCCTCACCTCGCCTCGGCTCGCCTCACCTCGCCTCACCTCGCCTTACTTCACCTCACTTCGCCTTACTTCACTCACCTCGCCTCATTTCACCTCACCTCGCCTCATCTCGCCACCTCGCCTAACTTCGCTCACCTCACCTCTACTCACCTCGACTCACCTCGCCTCACTTTGCCTCACTTTGCCTCACTTTGCCTCACCTCGCCTCACCTCGCCTCACCTCGCCTCACTTCACCTTGCCTCACTTCACCTCACCTCGCCTCACTTCACCTCACCTCGCCTCACTTCACCTCACCTGACAGCTCACTTCGCCTCACCTCACCTCGCCTCACCTCGCCTCGCCTCACTCCGCCTCGCCTCCCTCGCCTCACTCCGCCTCGCCTCACCCGCCTCACTTCGCCTCGCCTCGCCTCAATCGCCTCAACTCGCCTCGCCTCGCCTCACCTCGCCCCACCTCGCCTCACCTCGCCTCACCTCGCCTCACTTCGCCTCGCCTCGCCTCACCTCGCCTCATTTCACCTCAACTTGCCTCATCTCGCCTCATCTCGCCTCATCTCGACTTACCTCACCTCAACTCACCTCGACTCACCTCACCGCACCTCAACTCACCTCGCCTCACTTTGACTCACTTTGCCTCACCTCGCCTCACCTCACCTCGCCTCGCCTCACTTCACTTCACCTTGCCTCATTTCACCTCACCTCGCCTCACCTCACCTCGCCTCGCCTCACCTCGCCTTACTTCGCCTCACCTGACACCTCACTTCGCCTCACCGCACCTCGCCTCACCTCACCTCGCCTCAACTCGCCTCGCCTCGCCTCGCGCCTCACCTCGCCTCACTTCGCCTCACTTCGCCTCACCTCGCCTTACTTCGCCTCACCTCGCCTCACCGCACCTTGCCTCACCTCACTTCGCCTCCCCTCACCTCACCTCGCCTCGCCTCGCCTCACTTCACTACACCTTGCCTCACCTCACCTCACCTCACCTCACCTCACCTCGCCTCACCTCGCCTCAACTCACCTCGACTCGTCTCACCTCATCTCACCTCACCTCACCTCACCTCACCTCGCCTCACCTCACCTCACCTCACCTCGCCTCACCTCGCCTCATCTCGCCTCATCTCGCCTCACGTCGCCTCACCTCGCATCGCCTCGCCTCACTTCGCCTCACTTCGCCTCACTTCACCTCACCTCGCCTCACCTCGTCCCAACCTCACCTCGCCTCAGCTCGCCTCACTAAGAATCACCTCACCTTGCCTCACTTCACCTCACTTCACCTCACCTCGACTGACTTCGCCTCACCTCGCCTCACCTCGCCCACTTCATCTCACCTCGTCTCGCGATCGCCTCACCTCACCTCGCCTCACCTCGCCACACCTCGCCTCGCCTCAACTCGCCTCACTTCCCCTCGCCTCACCTCGCCTCACCTCGCCTCACCCCGCCTCACCCCGCCTCGATTCGCCTCGCCTCATCTCACCTCGCCTCACTCGCCTCACCTCGCCTCAACTCGCCTCACCTCGCCTCACTTCGCTCGTAATATATGTATGTAATGTATCTATGTATGTATGTATGTATGTATGTATGTATATTTGTATTTATGTATTTATGTATGTAATGTCATGTAATATAATTCAGTATAATAAAATGTAATGTGTATGCATGTATGTATGTATGTATGTATATATGTATGTATGTATATACGTATATATGTATGTATGCATGCATGTATGTATGCATGTATGTATGTATGTATGTATGTATACATGCATGTATGAATGCATGTGTGAATGCATGTATGTATGTATGTATGTATCACAGCCGGCGCCATACTCCCCCCCCCCCCCCCCCCCACACACACACAATAGGCGTATTGTACCGGTATGCTACCGGTATGGCTTCATACCCCCCAAAAAAGTCAGGGTATGAAACCATACCCCTCAATAGTTAGGGTATGACTTTGGGGACTTAGAGAATTTTCATATCTTGAAGGATGGGGTATGGACGATACGGACGCAGGGAATGGGGGATGGGGGATGGCGGATGGGGGAAGAGGTATGGGGTATGGGGTGTGAGTATGGGGTATGGTGGATGGGGGATGGGGGATGAGGGATGGGGGATGGTGGATGGGGGATGGTGGATGGGGGATGGGGATGGGGGATAGGGGATAGGGGATAGGGTATGGTATGGGGTCTGGGGTCTGGGGTATGGGGTATGGGGTATGGGGGGAATGGGATATGAGGGATGGGGTATGTATGTATACGTGTATGTATCTATGTATGTATGTGTGCATGCATCTATGTATGTGTGTATCTATGTATGTACGTATCTATGTATCTATATATGTATCTATGTAATAATGTGTGTAATGTATGTAATGTATGTAATGTATGTATTGTGTGTATTGTATGTATGTATGTATGAATTTATGTATGTATGTATGTATGTATGTATAATGTATGTATGTATGTATGTATGCATGGCAAGAAAAAGAGGACGAGGGGCAAGAAGAAGAGGACGAAGGGGCAAGAAGAAGAGGACGAGGGGAACGAGGGGCAAGGAGAAGAGGACGAGGGGCAAGAAGAAGAGAAGAAGAGGAGGGGCAAGAAGAAGAGGACGAGGCCCGGGGCAAGAAGAAGAGGACGAGGCCCGGGGCAAGAAGAAGAGGACGAGGCCCGGGGCAAGAAGAAGAGGACGAGGCCCGGGGCAAGAAGAAGAGGAAGAGGGGCAAGAAGAAGAGGACGAGAGACAAGAAGAAGAGGAAGAGGGGCAAGAAGAAGGAAGAGGGGGTCCCTTCGAGAGGCTTCCCATCTTTTGGGGCAATTGCCAGGGTCGCTTCCCATCTTTTCAGTTGCATTTTGGCAAGTGCCCCAAAAGATGTGGAAGCCTCTCGAAGGGACCCCCTCTTCCTTCTTCTTGCCCCTCCCTCTTCCTCTTCTTCTTGCCCCTCGTCCTCTTCTTCTTGCCCTTCTTCCTCTTCTTCTTGCCCCTCGTCCTCTTCTTCTCGCCCCTCGTCCTCTTCTTCTTGCCCCTCGTCCTCTTCTTCTTGCCCCTCGTCCTCTTCTTCTTGCCCCTCGTCCTCTTCTTCTTGCCCCTCGTCCTCTTCTTCTTGGCCCTCGTCCTCTTCTCCTTGCCCCTCGTTCCCCTCGTCCTCTTCTTCTTGCCCCTTCGTCCTCTTCTTCTTGCCCCTCGTCCTTTCCTTCTTGCCCCTCGTCCTTTCCTTCTTTCCCCTCCTCGTCTTCTTCTTGCCCCTCGTCCTCTTCTTCTTTCCCCACCCCCACGCAAAAGTCCCCACCCCCACGCAAAAGTCGGTCTTTTTTGAAAAGTCGGTCCTGGGTTTCAGAGGGGTGGTGAAGGTGATCTGATTGAGCTTGTGTTCGCTGTAGGTGTTGGATTGCAAAAGTAAGAAGCTGGGGACATTTGTAGGACCCGTAGGAGTAAGTTCATCAGTTTTGTTTTTTCACGTCACAGGTTTTTCGTGCATTTTTAGGTACAGTAAGCCTGAAAGTTGTGAAAGTGGTTTGGGCGTGCTGCGTGCTTGTAAGCATTCACCAGCGAGCAGCAGTTGGTGTGGATTTATTTGCTAAGGGGTGGGCGCTGTTTTGATATAGCAGCTGCGCGCGATCGATGCTTAGCGGCTTCAAGGCACGCCTTTGAACCTTTGAATCTGCTATGATGGTAGCTGTGGCTTTGTGACTGCAACATAACGAAAATATCTTTTCTAGGAGCTCTGAAGCTGCATCTTCATGTCAAGCAAACGTATAAGTGTTCCAGGATGGAAGAAGACAGAAGATCGGACCCGATTCTCGAGCGTGAAGATCGATTCGGAGCTGAGGGAGAAGGATGGCAAGCTTCCACGCCCGCGGCCTATCTCTGAAACAACGAAACAGCGTGCCTGGCACAGTAGTGCAGAATACAACAGAAACGAAGGGCAAACTACAACAGACACGAGGACGAATGCTCGCAATAACTTACGAAATGCACTCTCATTCTGTATTGGCCAAAATCGAGGAATGAAACCGGGCGGGCGTCTGGACCCAACTGCACCTAATTTTGCACAGGAAGATTGGGAAATTGCATTGGCAGAACACGATGTTGCAGAAGCAGAGACAAAAAAGGAGCTGCAAAAGGAAGGTAAAAAGTATACCAAACGGCAAGTCAAGCAGAAGAACGCTCTGCTTGCTGCTGTGGAGAGCGCCAAAACACCAATAGTCGATGACAATCTTGCACTGTGCTTTGATCCTGTTATCTTGTGTATTGGTGGACTGACAAAAGGCACGAAAGACCGAATGCTGATTTCTGTTGCAAAAGATCCACGCGTTCCGGACCATGAGATCGAAGCAGAACTGTTCCGCCTCTGCAATCCTTTGACAAGATCTAGGAACGAGAGTGACACAGAGTTCCTTCGGCACAACAAGTTTCGTGTAAAATTGTTACAAGCCACCGTGAAGTCAGGTCGTTTTTTGAAGGCATGCATCAGGCTAGCGATCAATGCCGTTCCGGACGGTGAAGTAAAGACCATGATATTGAAGGAGTTTGGTTTGGATATTGACTCATGACAAGCTTGAGAAGAATGAGATGTTAGCTTTCCAAACATACTGGCGAAAGGTGATTCTGCCATACGTTGCTACAACCAAGGAGGAGTTGGCGGAAGCACGTCGGGATTATTCCGCGGGAACGTATGTTCAAATGGATGGGGAGGGCGGTATGGTGAAGGCAATCAAGGATCCAGTCCTCAAGCAAGAGATCGTTGACTCTTACATCAAATTACATTTTCCTCCTGGCTCTACTTCTGCATTTACATCGTGCAATGATAACTCTCGTCTCCACACATCAGAGCATTCAAGTGTGAGACACGGCAAGTTGTTTCACAAAACCAAGCTACTCAGAAGTCAGATCGATGCAGCCTTCAAGCGCCTGGAAAAAGATAGAATCAAATTCACTGCAGACATTCGGAACGTTATTATGTTTGCAATTTTCCACGTGCATGTGGCATTGAAGGAGCTGCACACACCCAAGCGTGCAATCGACGGCTGGGAAGGGTGTTTAAAGACAACCAGCAGTTCTTACTGACTGAATGTGGATATTTTACGAGTAAGCCGAACGCCAGGCGTGACAAGACCTTGCAGCATGTTCTGAAGAAATGCATGGCCTGCATCGAAGCGTATAGTCCGATCGAAAGTACAGAGTATACTCACTGCATTCTCGAGAAAGAATTCGACACAATGGATATCCCAACAGATAACCTTGACAAGCGCTTCAGAAAACAAGAAAAATCAACCAAAACTCCGATAGGCAATATGAGATCAGTTTTTCCTACCTTTCCTGACTATGATCGTCAGCTGGAGAACATTGCTGCTGCCAACAGGAAGGAGAAAGAAGATGCTGCAAAGGCGGCGGCTGTGGAGAAAGAAAAAAAAACTCAAGACAAAGCAGAGATAGAGGAGGCGAAGCTGTTAGCAAAGAAGTACAAGAAGGCACTTGACGCAGGTCATGGTGACTTTCTCAGCCCTTCTCGCGCTAAGGCGAAGGAGAAAACGGAAAAGGCACGCAACAAACTCATCGATAAAGTACGACGTGACAGCGAGAATTACAATCCTAGCAAAAAGGAAGCTGCGGATGATTGCAAATGTGTCACTTGTTTTGCTTGGTGGTCCATCTGGAATTCCCAAGAGGCCCTTCAGCAGGTGTCAGAGGATGAAGATGACCCCAACGCTTGGCACTCATGTGAGAAGTGTAAGCTTTGGTGGTGCCCTGACTGTATGCCATGTGGATCTCTCGAAAAAAAACACGAACGATTTTGTAACGTCAAGGCTAAGTGCAAGGCTAAGAAATAACTATCGATTCTTTTTCTCATTCTATTCATAACTCAGGACTCAAAACATCTAAATAGAAATACATAACTATTACCATACATTGTGGCAACTCAGCATGTAGTGAAGGTCCAAGACTGGCTCGATTTCAATTCAAAATTCTTATTGTTTTTTCCTATCGATATCCTAGCCATGGCCAGTCGTAACCTCATACTTGAATTTTTTGTACTAACAATACTACAAATCATGTATACGTCATGTATATATTTTCATGGTTTCCTTGATTCTATCGAGGAAATCATAATGCTAGACAGTATACATATCTCTAGCTTTAGCTAATTGCTATAGTAATATAATATTATAGTCAAATTTGCTATCTATTAAATTACTGGTGTCACTGAGCAAGGATCGTTCTTTAATAATCAGTAAAACCTATTCAGAAAGATTTTTCAAGTTATTATTGAAGAATACACTTAATTTCAATTTCGAGCTTGGACTGGACGGCAGTTTCTTAAACTTGAAAATTAAATTTTATAATATTGTTTTCTTACTAGAAAATCAATTCATTTTTGAAAAAAATTTAAGTAGGTTACGCACATCTGATAGTAGTATAGGGTGCCACTTGGGCACAGGTGTTCAATACATACCTCCGTTGAAATCAAAACGGCTCCAACGGCTCTCCTATTGAAAGTAGTATGTTTTACCATCATTCACAATTTCATCAAAATCTCTCTTCCTATTCACAGTTTATTATTTCAAGACATTCTTCAAGACATCTTCAAGACATCACAATAATTAAAGAAATTACGCAAAATGACAAGAAATGCGAAAACAAAAAAACATTTTTTCTGTTTCAGCATAAATGCAATAGAAACGGCTCTCCTCTTCATTTCGCAAACAAACAATACAGAAAGCATTTATAAGCAAATAAGCCTTAGGGAGAAAACAGACACAAAAATAATTCATATTAAAGACATAGAATAATATCCTATATAAAATGACAGACACAAACGAGAAACCTATCAATATTTCCAAGGGCGGAATATATATAATAAAAGAAACTAGACCAAAATTAATTTCTGGTTCATGTGAATTTGTTGTAGTTCAATGGTGTGAAGAAGGTAAAGTAAAAAAGAAGAGGTTTAATTTTTCACAATATGGAAAAAGAAATAAAGAACAAGCACTAGAGGAAGCAAACAAGTTTTATGAAGAAAACATAAAACCAAAACACGAAGTCTGGAAGGAATACAATGATGAACGAGTTAAGCAAAATAAACAACAATATAAAAATGAATTGAATAAGGAATGGATGAAGCAAAAATGCATATGTGAATGTGGTTATGAAACAACCAGAGGATATAAAACAAGACATTTTCAATCAATCTATCACGAATTAAGAATGAAAGGAATTCACGTATCAAGCAATGATTTAACTATAGAAAAAATATAATGTGAATGTGGTTCAACTATAAGGATAAATGGGAAAGAAATTCACGAGACAACCACAAAACATAAGAAATACATTCAAGCCAAAAATAATTAAAAATATTACAAATCTAACACTTCTTTTTTCTTTTTTGTTCTTTGAATACTCCGTATGTTCTCCGGTTTAATCTCTAATGATTTTAATAAATTAATATTTTTTTCTCTTTTGTAATTTGTTTTACTTTATTTGATAATTGCTCTTTCGGTTCTTCTTCTTCATGGTGCTCTTCAACATTAGTCTTTAATAATTCTGACTGTCTTACTAAGTCTTCTTCTGATAGGATAACTTTGAAGCCTTTCCGGCCCTTAACCTTGAATATAGTTTTACTGAATTGCTTGTCCCCTTAGAAAAAATAGTTCTTTCTAATTCCTTTCTTACTCTAGTTCCTTTAGGGAATTCATTAATTAAAGGATTTCTGTAGATTTCCTGAGTGTTTTTTTCGGTTCCTTCAAAAACATTAATTGGTACAGCCTTTATTGTTGTATGATATGTTTTATTATAAGCATCAACAACCTCATGAATGATAGGAACCCATTGAAAATTTTCATTAAATTCCCATATCAAGTTTAATTCATTTCGTATTGTTCTAATAAACCTATCAATTATGCCCATTGTTCTGTGATCGCCTACTTGGACAGTTCTATGTTCAATATTATTTTGTCTGAAATATTCACTGACTCGTCCCTTAAACTCACCGCCATTATCTGAAGTAATTCTTTCAGGAACTTTTTTAGTAAATATTTTTTTTAACCCTTCCAAAACATAGCCTGTAGTTTTATTTTTAATTGGTTCAATCCACCCACGACGGCTATAGACATCTATAGCAACTAATCCAAAATTATAGTTAGCATTACCTTTCTTTGTCGCAACCTTTGACATATCCATTAAATCAATAAATACTTGACTTAGTGGTTTTGCTTCTGGTGATGTTATTGTGTTCCATATCTTAGCGGGCTTTGATTGAAAATGTATCTCTGCCACTTCTTCAAGTTTTTCTTTTCTCTCAGTCTGCTCAGGAGTTTCTTGTTGTTGTTGCTGATTTGTGTGCTTATTATCCATGATATATTATTAAAATTTTAAGAAACATTTTTCAATATCATTATTTTTTTCTTTCTTAGCACCACCAGAAGATTGATTATATACTTTTACACTTACACTGCTTGACTTTTTACCCTTACTTTTCTTTACAGGTTCTTCTTCACTTTCTTCACTTTCGCTTTCGCTCTCATCAGGCTCAGGCTCAGGCTCAGTTTTTTTAATAGTCTTTTTCTTTGTTCTCTTAGTTTCTACCTTCGCTCTTTTGATTTTCATCTTAGCCATCTTTTCAGCGATAATGTCGGTAAAATCACATTCTTCATCGCTCTCACTGCTTTCTTCTGGTGTATCATCTTGGTCTTTTCCATTAATGATATCACTAGCAACACCCATTTCGGCCATGCGGTTTATCTTTTCCTCCATCTCTTCATCATCACCAACATAAGCATTTCTACATTTTGCTAATTTCTCTTTCGCTATTTCAAC
This sequence comes from Paulinella micropora, assembly GCA_019918135.1. NCBI lineage: Eukaryota > Cercozoa > Imbricatea > Euglyphida > Paulinellidae > Paulinella > Paulinella micropora. The sequence continues at coordinate 39,397 of WBZZ01004214.1, read as the reverse complement.
CTTATGTTGCTTTTTACTCTTAATACTTTCCACAGCCTTACCCCAATTCTTACGACTTGCTTCTGCGGACGGCATTCTATACTAAGATTAATATATTTTAGTATTTTTTAATAATTAATTGATATTTGACAATTTCACTTCTATCTTGCTAATCGCAAGATTTTCGTTTATTGTCAAACATCGTTTTAAAATAAAATTTTATTCTAATAATATAGAAACGATTTTCTAAATTATCTCAAACAAGTTTGAGATTTACGAAAAGCGAAGCGAAAGTGTGAATTTAGAAAATCAATGTCGCAATATAAATCACTCTTGCTTGTCAGAAATCGCCGTTGATAGTCTAGACATAAAAAACTTAGACTTACAACACAAACATAGTGGCTTATACACAGATAGGTGCAGAAGATGCTGACCGTAAATTTATTACACCGACGGACGATTGATGCGAGGTTGGCTTTAAAATCAACGACGGACTTAAAGAGCACTACATACTAACTAGACTAATACAATAATGCACAAACCATCTATACAACCATAGACACAAACAAGGCACACTCAATACTTAACATATATATTAGACTTAAATGCTAGGTTTGACACTCAATTAGCAACAAAGAGCACAAACCAACTTAACCGAAGGAACTAACTTATACTACACCACAGCAAGGGCTAATACAGATTTTGACACAAGGATAGCAACTAAATCAATAGATGCTTTAAGTGATGTAATCATAACAGGCACACCCGCCGATAACCAACTACTCATTTATAGCACAGGTCAATGGCGAAATGTTGCTTCACCTTTTCTTAGATTGGATGGCCTCACTATGATGTTTGGAGATTTGAATATGGGAAGTTTTAATGTAGTAAATGTCGGTAATGTTGATGGTATTGATGTTTCGGCTCTTGATAGTTCCGCTGTTAAACTAACAGGCGACCAAACAATAACTGGGAATAAAACATTTACTACTTATGTGGGTGTTAAAGACTCAAATCCATCAAACACTGGCAAGTTATTCTTTAATTACAACAATAATATGGGCTCTATCTATTCGTCGGATGCGGGTGGAGCCACGGGCTATCCATTATCTTTTGTCGGTTCTTCTATACTTTTTGCTCCAACAACAGGTGGTGGAATGACATTGACAAATAATGTTTTAAATTTTAACAGCACGACAGCAATCAGCGGACTGCCCGCGCCATTCTATGACGGCGATGCTTCAACAAAAGCATATACCGATACGAAACTGGCAAAGGACGGCACAACGGCTATGACGGGCAGTTTAAATATGGGCGGTTTTGCGATTACAAATGTTGGTAATGTTGATGGTATTGATGTATCCACCCTTGATACTTCTGTCGTCAAACTAACAGGAGACCAAACTATAGCAGGAACCAAAACATTCAGCAACATAATAAATGCTAGTGCGGGGATTGGTATGAAAAGCCAAAGTATAACAAATGTTAATCTTGTTGATGGTGTTGATGTTTCTACTCTTGACACTTCTGTGGTTAAACTAACAGGAGACCAAACCATAGCAGGGAATAAAAAATTTACTTCAACAATAGAAGTGCGGGGTGCTACTGCTCCAACCGCTTTTGATGGTATCGGTATTGCCTTTGATACAGCGACAAATATTGGAATGATTGCCGCACAAAAAATAGCAACTGCGAGTTATTATCCGATACAAATAACTGGTTCGTATGTTGAGTTATATTCAGGTAATACTTTAATTATAACCGCAACTGGCACTACACTATCTTTGAATAACAACAAAATAACAAACTTAGCCACACCATCAGCAACAACGGACGGAGCAAATAAAAGTTATGTTGATACAAAAGACGGGCAAAATGTGAAACTAACAGGAAACCAAACCATAGCAGGAATTAAGACATTTAGCAGTGCCCTTGAAATAACAGGAAATTCAACGAATGCGACAACAAAAGGAACTTTCGTGGTTTTTAACTCCACAGCCAATATAGGAACTATCGGATGCCTTGATATGGGCACTGGTGTAAATTATAACTTTGAAATAAATGCGAAAAAAGTAAGTTTCGTTATTGATGGGGCGATTGTCGGTTGGGTAAATGCTTCGGGGCTAGATTGTAATAGTAGCAAAATAGCCAACCTTGGAACTCCGACATTATCAACGGACGGAGCGACAAAAGGGTATGCGGACACATTGGACGGGCAAAATGTAAAACTATCAACAGACCAAACCATAACAGGAAGTAAAACATTTAATGGGGCGAGCACTACGATAAAATATCTAACTTTAACGAACAATGCCGATTTTAATAATCAAACTATCACTAATGGCGGAAATATAACATATAATGGGGCGAGGATATTAAACCAAAATGGAGGAGATATATTTTTTTCACAGACATCGGGAGATTATCAGTATTTCTTATTTACTCTAAATACCGCTACAAGTGGAACCGCGAACGAACGAGGTTATGTATTTACGAATGTAGCATCTGATGTAAAAGGGGCGGGACTTTATATTTCAAAACTTTTGGATAATAAAAGTGCTTCGTCTGACATTGTCCGTTTTAACAATGCTGGCGGTATGCGGTTTTATGGTGCTTTGGATATGAATTCAAACAATATAACAAATGGAGGAACAATAACTGGAACGACAATTACTTCAACCGCGGGTATATCAACAACAACGGCAACCGCAAGCGGACTAATAACGGCAAATGCGGGGATTACATATACTGGCACACTAACATCAGCAACAAATACAAGTGGAGCAAAAATAGGAGTTCAGGGAATAACAGACGGAACAAATGCAAAAGGAATATTTCTATGGGATACAACAAATACGAGTTGGGGAATTTATGCAGCATCTGGTGGAGCAAGCAAAAGTTTAGCAAATGGTACGGCAGTTTCAGGAAATGATTTTAGTTCGTATAGTTTTCGTTTTAGAGTGGCTAATGATGCTACGATGGGTTTTGTGTGGGAGAATTCAGCAGAGCAATTGTTAATGTCATTAAACGGGGCAAACGGGACTTTGTGGACAAAAGGATTGATTACGGCAAATGCGGGAATTACATACACAGGCACACTAACAACGGCATCAGCATCAACTAATGGGGCTAAAATAGCAATTCAAGGACAAACAGACGGGACGAATGCGAGAGGAATATTTGTATGGGACATCGGAGATTCAAACTGGGGGATTTATATGAGCCAGTCTGGGAATAATAAATCATTAAGTGGAGGAACAGCACCAGCAGGAGGAGGTGGAGGATTAACTTCTTATTCTATTAGATTTAGAGTAAATGGTTCTTCAACGAGTGGTTTCATATGGGAGAGTAATTCAAATACTGCTTTAATGTCATTAAGAGCAAGCGATGGACAATTATGGGTATTGTCTAATCCAATTCAATATTCAGACAAGAGAAAAAAAGAAGATATAAAGGAATGTTTAGGCTTAGATTTTATTGATAAGTTAAATCCAGTCTGCTATCGTATGATTGATGACAACAAGAAATGTAGGACTGGCTTAATAGCACAAGAATTAGAAGACATACTAACAGAAATGGATATGCTAGATTTTGGCGGTTTTATAAAAGAAACAATTATGGTTCCCTGCCCAAAGCAAAGAGCGGAATACGAATTGAAAGGTGTGAGTGTTAAGCCAGAAGATGTTAAATGTATTGATAGTGGTGATGTCGGTTATGGCATAGGTTATTCCGAGTTTATCGCACCATTAATTAAGGCCGTTCAACAATTATCAGATAATCTCGGACATGTCCGAGATAGGGTAGTTAATTTAGAAAAAGAAAATAAAAATCTCATGAATATACTACAAGAAATTAGAGAAAATGGCTAATAATACAACCAGACTTCACAGACCCCCACCTATTATGGATATGGATAATCTCGGACATGTCCGAGATAGGGAACTAACTCCCGAGTTAAAATCCCGTGTTCTTGAAGTAGAACTAAAGACTGAGGAAAAAAAAGTAGAGCACGAATTAGAGGATAACTGGTCGTGCTGTTGTATGAAAAATAGACCGACAGACAGCCGACTTATTAAATACTTATTTCAAATGGGTATCATTATATCCATCATCACCCTTTGTATCGTAAGGCTATCTGAAAAGAACTTACCTTGTGAGGTTGCTAATACTTATGTCGGTATTTTAACACTTTTGATTGGGATTTGCCTTCCATCGCCTTCTTCAAAGAAATGAGCACTCGTATATATGTGTCATATACCATCTATTATCCAATGTTGAATTTTCATTAAAATTCAACATATTACAGATTAAAGGCATTGCTTCATCAAAACTAACACACCAATCACTCATCGGTTTGTAAATACATTTAAATTTAGTATCTATACCTTTTTGAATACAATAAACACAACTTATATTCTTTTTTTCACTTATCCGTGAGTAAAAGTCGCAGGCAGTCCGCGAAAATATTTTGATTATTAAAAAGTTTATCATCAGTAATATAACCATGACTGACTATAAATACCAAAAGATTATTTTTCTGAGCAATGATTTTGCTGGAGGAAGCAAAACATTTAATAAAAATATCCAAATGTCATTCACACCCACCAAAATGAATGTTAAGTTTATCCACTATATGAACGACCAGACCGAAACCAAAACCAGAATTCTTTACATGGATAGAATTGGAATTATTGGAACATTTGCGGACAGCACTACAGCAAACATTTCAAATCTCGGTTATAATTTGGGTGTTGTCGGATGGACTGACGGACAATATACATTTAAAGTCCTTGAAACCGACAGCGGAAATATTGACACAGGAAATTTAGCGGGGCGAATTGTTGTATGCCTAGAGTTTTTAGGGTAATAATATATAATGGAGAAGATTAACAATGTCAAAGTTAAGCCTGTGAAGCAGGACGGAAACGGAGATAAAAAAGCAAAAGGTTATAAATTATTCAATGAGCCGTATGCCAACATATTTCTACTTGCCCGTAAGAAGAGCGGTAAGACGACAGCACTCTTTGAAATACTGAAACGGACAACAGACAGAAAAACCCGTATTGTTATTATCGCTTCAACAATTCACAAGGACTACATTTATAAAGCAATGGTAAAGCACTTTAAGAACAGAGGCAACCCGATGGCGATATATACCTTCCTTAAATCGGATGGTAATCTCCGACGTGTCGGAGATAGTGTCATAGACTATGAACTAGACAAACTGAACAGGCAGGATGAAGAGCACGAAGGAGAAGTAAAACAGGATGATAAAGAACCGATGGAGAAACCACAATTTCTTTATTTCGGAAAAGAAAAGAAACAGACAAATGAAGCACCGAAAGAAAGACCAAGTAAGTATATTTTGCCAGAGGTTGTTTTTGTTTTGGATGATTTAGGAAGTGGATTAAGAGACAAGTCCGTAAGCGATTTGTTAAAAAAGAATAGGCACTATAAATCAAAGGTGATTATGTCTAGTCAGTATCTGAACGACCTACGGCCAGAAGCCATAAAGCAGTTAGATTATTTATTAATCTTTCCAGCCCAATCTCAGGACAAAATGGAACTCGTGTATAAACACTTAGACTTATCTTTTGATTTTGATTACTTTCTTCAAAAGTATCACGAGGCGACGAAAGAGAGATTTAATTTTCTTTATGTTTCAAGTGTTGATGATGAGTTAAGAAAAAACTTTGCTTACAGATTAAAATAATATTTTTAGAATTAATAAATATTTTTTCATAGTATAATGGTAGTTAAAACAACTCGTGTTGAAGTCATTCCAACAATCGGCAAACGAACTATTAACTGAAGCACAATGGCTGGAGGTAAGAAAGTATCTCGTCGCAATAAGAAGCAAGGAGGCAAGGGGCAGGCTGGCGGTAAAATTAACTGGGCAAAGGTTGGGAAAACGGCTTTGGCTGTTAATAAATTCCTTCGTGATAACAAAGTAATTTCTAGAACTGCGGGAGCCTTAAGCAGTATTGGAGTTCCTTATGCTGGGTCTGTCCAAGCCACCGCTTCAAAACTTGGTTATGGTAAGCAGAGAGGACGTGGCGCACTAAAATTCTAAAAGATATTTTGATATAGCACATAAATATTTTTTTGTTTTATATAATGAAAACGAAGAAACAGAAATTAAGACCCCCGCGTTTATAGAAACAAAAGCGGGAAGCCGTATATTATCCAGAAGGGTAAAAAATATTATCTTAATTTTGGCAAGAAAACAAATGATATGAGCACACTTCAAATCGTTAAACTTTTTATGAAATACTTAAGCAGACCGAGGACAACTAAGAGAATGAAGACAAAGAAGGAAGAAAATCTCCGACGTGTCGGAGATATGAGAAAAGTCCAGAGTCTGTCTGAGATTGAGCAGAATACGAGAACAGCCATTAATGAGCACTTAGACAAACTTAAGAAGGAGAAATACGAAAAGATTGATGAGATAGACCAAAAAGAGAAAAAAGCACAGGCTGATGCTGAAGAAGAAAAGAAAAGGCAAGAAAGAAAAGACATAGCCGATGCTAAGGAAAGACAAGAAATAAAGGATAGGGAACATAAAAGAGAACTGGAGGAGATTAATGAAAGAAAGGAAGAAATAAATAGGAGATTAAGAAGGGAGCAAAAACTCATAGAAGATGTAAAATATGAAGAAGACAGAAAAAATAGAATACAAGCATTACCACCGCCACCGCAATATCAATATATTATGCCACCACAATATGGTCAGCCACAAACACCACAATTTGGACAGCCACAAGCACCGCCACAAGCACCACCATTAGCACCACCATTTGGAGCACCACCACAAGCACCAGCCTTACCTAATTTAGGAGATGAAGCACCATTGAAAACGAAAGAGCAATATGAGGAAGAAAAAAAGCAAAAGCAGAAAGATATTGAAACACTGAAATTAGCAGGATATACAGATAAATTCATTAAAAAGATGAGTCTCAAAGACTTACAAAAAGCCAGTCAAGATATTCAGATGGCTATAGCCACAGCGACATCTTTAGAAGAACAGAAAAAGTTAGCAGAAGAATATAAAGAAAAACTTGAAAAGGAAAAAAAGAAAGCAGAAGAAAAGGGTAAGCATCTTGAAAATTTACAAATTAATCAATTTTTAATCTCTGGATTTTCAAAAACTTATCACCCAACCATTACCATAAAAGGGTTAGCACAGGCTTTAAAAAAGAGACTAGATAATGATGGTCATAACAAATTAAATTACAAAGACACTTCAAAGTGGATTATTAACATGATTAAAAGGTTTAATATTGATGTTGGAAGTGAGGTGGAAAACGTAAAAAGAAAAGTAGCAGATTATGCTAGATATGAAAATTATATGGGCATTAGTGAGCAAAAAGGGAGTGGAGCGAAGACATTAGAAGAATTAATTGATAAGGTATTTTCAATAGCGAAAATAAAAAAATACTTAGCCCGCAAAGATTGGAAACACACAATGAATAAAAAGGACTTTGTAAATACTCTAACGAACAAAATGACAATAGACCCAAATGTTGATAAACAAGCTTCAGCGGATTTATATATTGACGAGGGAATGCCCCAACCGCTACCACCGCCACCAGAGACACAGCCCGCCAGGGCTCGCGTGGCCCTGGCGGGCCTTTCCCCCCTTTTTTTCACTTCCGCTTCCCTCCTCGCGTCCTTCCCACATACTTTTCTTTTCTGGTGTTTGTCTCCCTCTCTTCCCCCCCCCCTACTCTTTCTAAATCAGACTCTTGGAGCGGTGAATGATGCAGCAGCAGCCGCCTCGGCAGCGGCAGAGGGAGCCAGCAGAAGGCTTGCAGTGGCTACTTCTACGAGACTGGTGCATAGACCAGGGAGCGGGCGGACAGCTGCTGCTCCAATTAGAGCAGAGTTCTAGCTGGGACGAAGATGCTAGGAGAGAGGGAGGGGAAGGCGATCTTAGCTGGCTGGTACTTTTCAATCTGTCCGTCCGAGAGAGCAGACAACACGAAGTGGCCTCGCTACTGGAATCTCTGCGCACGCCCTTCCCGCGCTCGACCCCTGCTCAAGCACGGCCCCTCGCCGCGGCGGCACCCGCCTCCGTGCTAAGCCAGCACCTACGAGAGGCGGGCCAAGAATTCCTAGCCCAGCAGGGCGGCGGCCCGGGCGGTGCGGGCGCCATGTGTTGTGAACTACAGCCGGAGCCGCGTGCCGCGTCGCGCGGCAACCCCCCCTTAATGGTAGGCGACGTGCGCTTTCGGCGCCGCTCTGGCACTACCACGGCCAGTCGTTCCCTCCGGGAATGCCTGCTGCTGGAAAAGGAATGGGCACTAGTGCTAGTAACACAGCCTATGCAACTGCCGGTGCGCGGCGCCGTCCAGGCCTTGCTAGCTGCTAGAGCCCACGACGAAGAAGGAGCCGGACGTGCCGCCTATCCTGAGCTAGCTCTAGCCTGCGACTCTTGATTTTTGTTTTGTATTGATTTTTTGTTTTTATTAAATCAATTTCTGCTTTCTCTTTTTTCGTAAAAAGACGGGCTACCAGGAGGAGGCGCGCCAATCTGGTGCCCTGTCGCCCCTAGTCGGTACTTTGCCAGCTTTAGTCGCGTCTCCGCCATTATCCTCCTCGTCTGGCTCGTCATTCTTGTCTGACTCTCCATCCTCGCCTGACTTTGCCTTTCTCTCAGGGGTCTCAGCAAGCTCGGCGATGTTGGTAAAATACTGTTCAAAATATCGATCGTCGAGAGTCAGCCTTTCCGTGGGCCCGCCAACGCCAATGTTGTCATATCTCTCCCATTTGTACTTGTTCTGACGTGACCACTCGGTCATAAAATTATCAACCAGCTGCGCATACTTGCCGCTCATGAGCCCGTAGCGGTACTGCTGTTTTGCAGTCAACTGCAGCTGAAACCACAGCACTTCCCCCTCGTCCATTTCGATTAATATTTTTATGTATTTTGTGGGCGCCGGTTCCGTATCGGAGAATGTTCGGAGTTGCGCAGACTCGACGGCGAGTGCGCGCAGGATCATCGCCATGATGCGCTTATAATCGAATGCATGGGGTAGACCCTTATTTTCCATTTCATCGCGCAGATCGAGAAGCCTTGAGAAAGACTTCTCGTTGTTATAGAAAGGCTCTTGACATAATTTGAGCAGAAGGGGTTCTTTGGGCTCGTGTGCAAGTACTGCTTGGAGGCTTTCAAAGGTCCAATAGTCGAAATGCTGGTAATCGGGGGGTTTTATCACACGCATATAAAGATACCAGCTGGGGCCGTCCCCGGAGGTCTTCTTCGGAGGCGGAATTTCAGGTTCAGACTCAGGTTCAGAATCAGAATCAGAATCAGAATCAGAAGCGGAAATTTCTACGCCTGGCGGATCTGGTTCTTTGTCGTCATCCGCTCTTTCTTTTGCACCAGGTTTTTTGCCTGCACCAGCTCTTTCTTTTGCACCAGCTTTTTTTCTTACATCTTCATCTGCTTCTTCTGCTGCATCTCCCTTATCTTTACTAGCTCCTTGTCTTACACCTCCATTGTCTTCATCTTCCCCAATTTGAACACCAGCCTGCGAGTCATCTGTATCGGAGCTTTCCGGACGGGCGCTATCATTCACCGTGTCAACAAGAGGTGGAGGACGATCATCAAGCACAGCAGGCTCAGGCTCAGGCTCTGCTCCGCCCGTGTCTGCCGTTGACAACGCCACATCGATTTCAGCCAGGAACTCTGTTGATTCCTTCGTTATCTTGCTACTAACCTCCTCGTCCAATTCTTCGTTATTGATAGTGGTGGAATTCTCACGCAAATTCTTCGCAAGCTCCTCCTGTAATTTTTTTCTTTCTGTGCCCTCGAAGATCGTGTCGGTGGTCGGCCGGGCCAACAGAATGAGGTCCTCCAGCGCTTCGCAAAAGCTCTTACTCGGCTCATTGGCCTTCCAATGCTCGAAATTATCTGGCTTAGGAAGAGCACGGAGGAGTTCTTCGTCCACTAAAGGATCCTCTTCCAGCTTGGTGTAGAATTCACCATATGCTCCAGTACGCTTGGCGTTATTTCTAGTTTTGTTCCTGAATTCTCGCAGGGTATCCCCGATTGACGCCGCATTGGTATCCTTAAGGGCAACATCCAAACAGGATATCCTGACCAATTTTGCCCACGCAGTTATTGACTTCCCGAGGCTTGCATCTCTTGCGGTGTCTGTCATCTTCTGATCCCCCGTGCTCTTCTACAAGCAAGACTCTCCAGTCGGTGTGTGATTCTATTTATTTGCTTATGATAGAAGAAGAGAGAGAGAGAGACAGAGAGAGACACAGAGAAAAAGACAGTGACAAAAGTGTGGAAAGGGGGGCGGGGAAGAGGCACAAGGGGACAAAGGGGAGAGGGGGGAAGGGGGGGAGAGCACGACCAGGGAGCCGTGCTCTTTATCTCTACCCCTCTCCCCCCCAGACATGCCTTGACTATTTTTTGGGTGGTTTTTTGTTGTCTTTCATTAATACCCCCCCTTGGAAGAAAGCAGCGGGGCGTGGCAAATGGAATGGCACCTGTACGATCAGTTGACAGAATGCGCCACACAATTCATCGCGTGCTGGGCCTCCCCCGCCAGCAGAGCTAGGACCCCGGCGGGAAAGAACCATGTATGTAGCCGTGCTTGTGAATGGGCCCGCGGGGGCCGTGGCTTGCCCTGGTCGGTCTGTCTATCTTCAGGGGCTATACACTACTGTCACAAGTCCAACGGCTGTGCACGACAAGACACCTGCCTGCTGACGGGCTTGCCGTCAGCGGGTCTTGACCTAGAGGCCTCCGCGGATGACCTGCAGCACGGGGGGCCCTTACGCGCCAGATCGTGGTCGGAGGGGCGCACGCGGGTATTCTACATGCCGACTGGCTTGTCGAGCCTGAACTCACCCGTCGGCAAGTGCACCTGTGCGCCTAACTGCCTGCCGGCCCTGCAGCGCAAGCTGTCGGTGGAAAGGATCTGGCGTCTTGGGGACCGCCAACTCATTTATAAGCTCTGGCTGGCGCAATTACCCGGCCCCTGCTCTGAAGCTCCCGCCTCTCTGCGCAGCTTTGCGGCGCTTCTAGGCGAATTGCTGACTGTAGGCGGGCTCCACTGGCTTTGGGCCTACTTGTTGCTGTTGCTAGCCTCAGACCGGCAGCAGACAGCGGCAGAGATCGCCGTCGTGCCGCGCCTGATACCAGAAACTCTTGCTTTATATAACTCTCTGCTCACCTCGACGCCACGCTTCTTACTCGGCGGCTACGGGGCCCGCGCCTGGGTCCTTACAAATCTACGTACTTTTGATCGCGAACACCTCTGGCAGGTATAGTCAGGGGCCGGGCAAGAGCCCCTGACTGCCGGAAAAAATATATATATGCTGAAACAAGCACGAGAAAAACGAGCGAGAAGAAGGGGGGAAAGAAAAGCGGGAGAAGAGGGAGAGCGGGGGAGAGCGAGGGGGACGGGGGGGGGGGGGGAAGAGAACCAGCATCCCCCCTTCGCCCCTCTCCTCCCTCCTCTCCCCGCCTCCCCTCTCCCCTCTCGTACCTTATTTAAAACCAAAACTAAAGTGTCCCTTGATTTGAACAAAAACCGATCTGACATAAATAAGTAAAAAGACAAGAGCCCGTACGGGTCTTCTTCAAGCAGGACGTGGAATATGGGAAATTCGGCTTCAGGAGAAAAAGCCAAGAAGCCTACTACACCCTATCGTATCGTCTTTTTTCGCATTCTGAAAACGCTTTGCGATCTTCGGGGCACATCAGCCGATCAAGACATTGTGCTACTGGAGACGCTGCAACTTGAATCGTCGGCTGCTCGTGTAAGCAAACTAGTACTAACATCCCTACCCGGCCCACCGTTGGTGGTTGGATCGGAGTTTGCCAAGAAATATGGCTCGTACGCAGATACTTGGACTTGGATCGTCTGTGCGTTGCTACTGGTACTGTCCGAAGCCTGCGAATTACGTCAAGGCGAGGACTTTTGGTCTAACCCCCAAGCAATTACCAAGAAATTTGCTGAACACTACCTTGGAAGATTCCAGGGCGCCAAGGGCTCTAGAGTACATGTAGCCAGCTTTGATACTTGGGCAATGATGCATTACGTCCAGGTTGGATGCAGCTATAAAGAGATGAAAGAGCTGCATCGCAGCAACAAGGGGCTATTGGAAAGAAATGTGTTGGAAGCATTTTGGGCCCGACAAGTAAGGCAAGGCAAATCGCGGCGAGATATAGCTAAGACTTGGAATGATGTTCATTCTAAGAATGGCAGCATGGTTATACCCACTCTGGTTGAGTTTTACCAAGACGAAGAGGGCGATACCTGGACCAACAACAGCCCCTATCTAGCCGGCGCCACTCATTTTGTGTTTTGGCTGGCTACGTTTGCTAAGCTAGCAGCCGAGAATCTGGCGCCTTCCAAATCCCTTGATGACGACACACTAGCAAGACTTCTTCGCCAATCTATCTGCCAACAGAGCTCGGGGAGTGCTTCTCCGCAACAAGAGGTAACGATAGGCTGCAGTCAGGAATCAACAGATAAAGAAACAACGGTGCGGCCAAAAACCACTAAAATCCAAGAAGGAACGCTCGGACAAGGCTTTTCTGACAAGCTGAAAGGAGCCTTGGCGACGAACACCCTCCCCGAAGCCGGGGAGGATGATATCGCAGCGATCATGCAAGAAACTCTTCTGTGGATGAATGCTACAACAGATAGCTGGTGTGAGCGTAGTACGATTTTCGCCCGTACGTCTAAAAGCCTAGGCACAAAATTTAAGGCACTGCTAGAAGAAATAGGCTCCGCGGGGAATGTAGGAAGTATTGAGGAGGACACAAAAGAGGCAGTGGACGATGAGGGGCTTTCAATTGCGTGGGACAATGTTCGAACGACACCGACGTCGAATACGACAAAGAGACCGTCGTCAGAGAACGCGCGGATCATAAAGGACGAGGACGAGGACGAGGAGGGGAGGGTGGAGGAGGAGGCGCGGCGGCAGGCGGAGGCAGAGGAAGAGGCGCGGCGGGCGGAGGAAGAGAAAAAGGCGCGGCGGGCGGAGGAAGAGAGAAAGAAGAAGAAGAAGAAGCGGGGGGAGGATACAAAGAAATCGAGCGTGCGGACGAAGAAGGAGCCGGAAGCACGGGACTCGGCGTCGACACCCAGTGTGTCACTCTCCTTTAGTGGAGAAGAAGAAGAAGAAGCAGCAGCAGGAAAGGAAGATTCGCTTAATTCAAAGGGTTCGGCCCCTCCCCCCGCACCGAATTTAGAACTACCATCAACGTCTGAAACTAAAGCTACACCCAAACGACGAGGCAGGCCTCCTAAGGCAGCTAAGAAGGAGTCGCGCGCGCCGGAGCCGGAAGCACGGGACTCGGCGTCGACACCCAGTGTGTCACTCTCCTTTGGTGGAGAAGAAGAAGAAGAAGCAGCAGCAGGAAGGGAAGATTCGCTTAATTCAAAGGGTTCGGCCCCTCCCCCCGCACCGAATTTAGAACTACCATCAACGTCTGAAACTAAAGCTACACCCAAACGACGAGGCAGGCCTCCTAAGGCAGCTAAGAAGGAGTCGCGCGCGCCGGAGCCGGAGCCGATAGCGGACCAGGTGGCAAAGATGGCAGTGAGGAGGTCCGCAAGACTTGCGGCAAAGTCTCGTCCAACTGATACTGCGTCTCATAAGGTCGAAAAAGTAGGGGACGTCCAGAGTCTGACGGAGTTGTGGGAACCTGACCCTACACAAAAAGCAATTGCTGGCAACGATTCGATTCTGTTGGGCGTCTTCCATGCACTACGCGCTGTCATCATCAGGCCTCTAGCTGCCGATGATGATTCTACCTCAACGGAGCAGAGTCCGTACCAAGTCATCTCAATGCCGACGTACAGCAAGTTTATGCAAGAGTTCATCCAAAAGATTTCCAGTCTAAGAAACCAAGTTGACAAAGCCGCGGACCGGACCGGGGCTTCGGCCTTTGCTGCTGCACAAAACGCCGCCAGAGCGAAGCTACCAGATACCCCCTACCATCCGTACGCAGAAGTTGTGCCCTGGTTGGCTGAATCCGTCACTAGCATCATTGAGACAGAGGGGGCTCTTTCATTTCTGCCGCAGCATGAAAAAATATTCATGCGGGGTCTATTTGCTGGCACTAACGTTCTGTCGAGGGATGATTCGTACAAAGCTTATCGGACATGTTTGCAGAAGGCCCAAGAAGCTTTCCGGGATTTGCTAGACGACTCAAACCTTAAGGACACTAACGATTTAATTCTTGAAATTTTCTTGGAAAAGTTCATACAGAAACTCGGGCCCGTCAAAGAAGCATTTCCAAAGCTACAAAACAAAAGCGACCAACGAATCCTTGCCTTTGAAGGCCATGCCCGGAACGACAAATGGCTCAGCGTGGAAGACTATGCCATTTACGCCGCTCTGGACTACTGCCTGCACACTAATGTGCGGACCATTAATGGTGTAACGGTCAGAGTTCTTGGAGCGGTACAAGTGACTGAGAACCAATATTTTGTACTTGTTCTCTCGGGCAATGATGACAAGAGTCTTGGAATGAGAGCCATGGCAACAAATAGTTATCCAGCACACAAGAAGGATGATGCTGATTGGGACAAGAACAGACTGCTGCTGTGCCCGGAGTTTTCGGCTACTTCCTCGACCTCGCGACTGACAGGAGCGCTGCAGGGCAACCGAAAAGCTGAACTAGATTCTGTGGCAATCTTGGAATCAAAACCTGTTCTAAAAACCCGAGATTACACAAACCTTGAACCAGCGACGCAAAGGATGTTTGGCAGCCAGCCTTCTAATTACGCTAGTTACACCAAAGCACTGCAACAAGTGGTGCAGTTGGTCCCGTCCCTCTTAAGTGCTGAGGCAGGCAATGCGGTGAAAAACAAAAGCGACGACCTGGACCCACAGGCAGGGCCTCTCGCCTTTGTAGACGTAGCCCACCTACTGCGGAACAGAAAGATTGCAGTATCAGTATCAGCAGTATAAGAACATAAAAACCCGGACCCTAACGGCCGCCCTGCCTTCCGCAGGGAGTCTTGTTGGCTCTCTTTTTTTCCTTTTAATTAAAATTTTTGTTTTTACATGTACACTCGGCTCATTTCGCCGAAATAGCTCTGGCGCACACACTGTCCTACGTATTGGACGTTGTCTTCCCGGCGCGCCGAGTGCGTGACATAGTCGATGACGCTCCGCTGCAGCAGCAGAAACAGCTGGTGGCCCACGGGCCCAGCCCCTCGATCGCCGGAGCCTGCCTTGGCTCGGGCCTCGGCCACGTTGGCCGGCTGACCGGCGGCGACGGCGCCGGGAGTAAGCCCTGCCCGGCCACGCGCCGGGCGGGCCCACTCCTGCACTTGCTTTTGACAACCAGCGCGCGCGAAGCCAGCGTAGTCCTCGTTCGCGGCCGCCGCCAGGCAGTGCGCCTCCAGCAGGACTCGGGAGTGTCCTTCCTTGGCGGGCAGTGACCATCGATTGGGCAGCTCCTCGGGGTAAGGCAGCCGGGCATAAAAAAGCATGTCCTCGTGCGCCCACTCGGATTTGGGGGAGCAGTTTAGGTGTGGCAAGTACATGTCAGTCACGCCCTGCGTCTGCACGCGCACCTGTTTGCCCTGCAGCAGCCCGTCCTCCCCGCACACCCCCATAAACCTCCACAGCACCTCGGCCGCGCCCGCCGCAAGAGGCTTGCGGGGGTCCACCCGATCCCAGTTTGTTGCCACGTTGGTCACCAGTGGCAGCTCCCCGACAGCTCTCTCCAGATCGCTACGCTTCGCAATTACTACGTCACACGTCTGCACCTGGACCGCCTTGTCACCACTGTAGGACGTGACGGCCGAGCCGGGGACCTGTCGCGCCGGGTCCGCTTGGGTTTGCGCCACGCAGGTAATCACAACCTCTCCACATTCCACATCCTCCGGCCCCGCTTCTCCAAACAAGCTCCGTCTGCTATCCATGGCCTAGGGAATCAGAAAAAAAAAACAAATGAGGGCCAGTTTTTTTGGTCCCCTACCAAGATTTTTTTATCTCTCCTTGGTTCTCTTTCTTAGCACAAAAAAAGGGAACGTACGCTAACCTGAGGAGGGGGGGGGGAAGGGGGGGGGAGAAGTAGAGGGGTTGCTCCCTTGTACACTTTGTCCCCCTTGTCCCCCTCCCCCGCGCCGCCGCACTTTCCCCCCCCCCCCTCCCCCCCACACTCCTCCTACCCCCCCCCCCCACCTCCCTCTCTCTAAGTTGTAGCTTGTATAAGAGGCAAGGGTTTCGCGAGGGTTAATGTCCGGCAGTCCTGCTGGAGACGATTTCAAACTGCTGTTAAGGAGGATAGTGACAGAACTAAAGGAAAACTCCAAGCCCCTAAAAGCACGGCTTCATGTAACACAGCGGCATTTGATCTTTGTAAGCGAGGCGGATGCTAAGACCGTATTTGGTATTCGCACCTACAAGCTTACTCCAGCCGTAGTAAAAGCCCGAGAAAAGATCCTCCACCAGGTGCAGCAAGACGCCGAAAGCTCGCGGAAAACCTCTGCTGTGCCCCAAACCGTTTGTCTCCAATGGTTTCCCTCCTCCGACCGTGAACATACACTGGATGAAGAAACACGCCAAGACTTAAGAAGGCTGGTACACCTGGTAGAAAATGCTCACTACCACGAAGTGTTAGGCAATCACCAAAACGTGTTTTACAAGGCACGGACTACCACTTTACGTGTCTTAAAAGAAATAATAGGCTCAAAACAAACGGACAAGCGCCGGTTGCTTATCTTGCAGGGGTCAGAGCACTGGGGAGACATCCACCTGCTCAGGTGGCTCAAAGAGCGAGAAACTACCGAGCCTCTCGCGCCCGTCCTCGGGGGATTGTATAAGCAAATAAGCAGCATCGCCACACTCCTGCCAAGACAAAGCGGGGCAGCGGAGCAAGAGTACTACGTTTGGTCCGGCATATCACCCTACGCAATTTTTAAGAAGCCAGAAAAACGCTCGGGTAACTCTCCTTTTGTCTTTCTGGGGCTAGAAAGAGATTGGGTAATTGACAAGGGAGCCACATGTAAGCTTGACAGCGAAAACGAAAAGGCCTGTTTCTATCCCGTACCTCAAGGTCTGTTCCCTGATAGTATACAACCAGAAATAGTCCTTGGTCTGTTGCACTATTTGCTGCTTGTCTGCAACACTTATGAAAGGCTGGGGAAGGAGGCCCATGGCCCCTTGGCTTCCGTAGTACACACCTTGCTGGTAGACGTCATCCCCCCTAAGCATCAAACAGAATTGTGCAACGCGTTCTCCCTACTTATGAAACTTGACGTGTGGGCATTGGAAAAGGGCTGGACTCCCTTTTTAGAGCGCCTGCTTCTAAGCAACAGCAGTATAGTCAAAGCTATCATTGCCGGCGCACACGAGCCTTTGCGCTACCCGTACAAACCGTTTGGAGTCGTTTATGAAGAATGCGTGTATCTGTATCAGATACTCAATCGCCTAGTGACAGATCCGGAGGGACAGGTCGGTGCTTGCCACAAGAAAGAATTTCTCAAACAAGCTCTTGCTAAATGGTACGCAGACGTCGTCGGCCCCAGCGAGTTTCGAAGCGAAGAGCAAGAATGGGATAACTATCTGGGCAAAGAGGCACACCAAGCCATGAAAGAAAAGAAGCAATACACCACGGTCGTCGATCCGGATCCGGCCACTGAAAAAAAGAACGGTCTATGGCGGGATATAGTTGCTATTGGCATGCGTGCACAGTTGACGACGACGCAGCAAGAACGCAAGTCCCGCCCCGTCGTGGTGCCGAAAGCTCTGCTAGGCAAATGGCGGGGTCAGGTTGCGGCCCATGCACACGCGCTGCTGCACTTGGCGCTGGCTGACTCTGTTCTCTTGTCCTCTGCGCGCACGAGCTGTGGGGGTATTAACGTAGATAAGCAATACGTTAGCACCTACATATTTCCCAGACCAAACCGGTAGCACGGCAGGAGGTTGCAAACTTACCAGTACCTTGTCAAGATAGTTCAACCTTTCCAGTAACCTTTAGGTCCAAAGCTTTCAATAAAGTTTTTCTATTAGGATCACACATTTTGTTTTTCATTTTCGGTGTATGCTACGCGAAAGGAGGCACAGAGGAGAGAAAAGAAAAAAAGCGGGAGGAGCGACAAGGGGAGGGAGGTGTGCAGCTCTTCAATCTCTGCCCCTCCCCCCCCCCCTCTCTCTCTCTTTCTCTTTCACTCTCTCCCTCTCTTGCCCCTCACGTCTCCCCCTATTTACTGTAAGTAAACAGCAGCAGACCGGCCCCCCGTTTTTTTATCTATTACTCGTGGAGATTTTAATGACCTCGGGGTATACCAAAAAAGAGAGACCCCGAGAAATGATGTCACCACCAATCCTGATGTACACAAAAGGAGGAACTGACAAAGGCGTCCCATTTTGGAGCCAATCAGAGGAAGAGTTAGAAAAATACATACCCTACAGTGTCAGATTCAGTGTACAATTACTTTGTCTTGCCGAGAAGAACAAAGACATCCAACAAAAGTGGTTGCGCGAATGGCGACACCTGGCCGATTCGCCGCCTATACCCGTTCCAGGCACACGAGTCGATCAAGCAAGCATAGATGAACTTGAGGCTTGCGAATGGGCTAGGCGGGCACTACGTTTGCTGTTTACTAATATTCCAAACAGTATAAAATTTTACACCGTACCAGCTCCACCCCAACGGTCGGGGCCAGAGGCCACTACGCAAGCATTGGGTCCGCCAAGAAAGACAGAGCCCAAAGAAGAGAAAGCTTTGGCACTGGCACCGGCGCCAGCGCGCTTAGAGCTGGTCACGCCGGAAAAACCGCAGCAGCGACGGTGTGGGCTAAAATGGTACGTCTACGTCTTTATGGGCGTTCTGAATTTTGGCGCAGGTGTGTACGTCGCCAGGCTTTATTATGTACAGCAAGATGCATTTTCTACGATTTACCAGCAACCGTTCAAGAGATATCTCCGCTCTAGTGTGGATATCGTTCGAGACACGCGTAATGCAGTGCTACGCGGTCTTTCCGTGGCTTCGGGTGGCTTGTGGAAACCCGAAATACAGAGCTGGCAAGAGATGTACGGGCGGCTGGCACAACAGCTCTTAAACCAAGACCTGCTTGCTGACACGGTGCAGATCATTGAAGCCGGGCCAATCTTTAAGTTTTTTTTCGAGGAACTCTTGTCGGTGCGGCTGTACACCAAGGAAAATAGAGAAATCCTGGCCGATCACTTTAAAGAACACACAGGTGAAAAGGAGAGCTACGATTCCCGCCAGAGGCAGCTCTACGGCAACACCTATCCCAAACCTCAAGGGAACGAGCTGCTGGGTTTGGTGATAGATCAGCGTCGCCTAATCGCAGAGATACCCCGCCAGCCTGTCGGCATGATTGCTGATACGAGCCTACCCTGCAACAGGGTTCTAGAAGAAGGCTTCGCCAGCAGCTTGGCCAGCTCTGGGCTTTACCAAAGCCCGGCCTATGTGTACCCCCGCTTCAGCGTGTCTGACCCCGAGGCGCTGGCCAGGGACTATACCGTCAGACAGGTCGAGAATTTGTACGGCCTGGCCAGGTCTTACAGTGAGTTCTTAGAAGTCGACCCGTACCTGATGCTTGCGACTCAAATTATTGCCCTGCACCCACGAACCATCACGCCCGAGTTTTTAAACCAGTTCTGGAACGCGGACGAAAGCCTTGCTCCACTTTTTATGTATGCCAACGACGTGTGGGGTTTCCCGGTTGCGGAACGGCTAGAACACCTGTACAAGACCGACAGCTACGACGACAGAAAGAGGACCCCCAACGATGCTGCTCGATTCTTGCTCTCGGCCGAGGGCTCGCTCTCTGTCGAGGACTTTGTGTTGCAACACAAGGACGTGATACAGCACGCCCTCCCGCCCTCCAACACCAACCCCAGCGCGCCCTTGTACCAGGAGTCTACGCGCAACAACACGCTCAAGCGTCTGGCGGGGGCTTCTGCCGAGTGCAAGCGCATTCAGCAACACCAGCGCTTAGATGCAGCCTTCCGTTTCTCTGCCCAGGCCCTGCACAACCAGTACGTGCCCTCCGATATGTTCAACTATCTGCTCGAAAACGTCCACCACGGCGACACCGAGCCGCCCTTTTGGAACTACACGTACCTACCCCTAGCCTTGGGAACGCGGCAAGATCGCTTCGCTTTAGCTTTTAGTATTGAACTGGGAAAATATAAAACCAGCAGTATCGAGAATTCCATCCAGAGGGATCTCTTCGCATCCAGCTGGAATGATCTGCTGGGATACGGAGAAGGGAGCCAACCAAGGTGGCGTGCCAGGGTTATCAATGTCAAGCCCGGTAGCTCCGAGCCCAAGCCGTTGACCAGCTCAGAGGTGGCTCTGCACTGCCTGGCGGAAATGGAAGCGCGGCTAGGCGCCCTGCTGTATTTTGAGCAGGACGTGGCGGTGCTAAGGGGAGATTCGCACCTCACGAAAACGACTCTCAGTGACGTCTTGCAGGCCATTCGGGCCACAGCACGCAGTGTGCTGGGCCAAGAGAACAACCCCAGCGGCACGTTCGCCGGGCTCTTGTACGTAGCTTTCCGCTGCGTGCTGCGCCAACAGACCTTGCAGGAGCTGCTAGGTGACAGCACAGTCTATAGCTGGGAAAAGGTCCTCAGAGCGGTGCGTTCTCAGGTCCTAAGCTGGTACGAGGACGGGCGCGTGCCAGAAAGGTACGGACAATGGCTGCAAGACCATGGACTGGATGAGCTCATGTCCAACTGGTACTGGCGGCTAGCCCTGGGCGCGCCCAACCTCCACTCTAGCGCGCGCAGGACGGTGGCCGAGGCGAGCCAAAGCCTTTTCAATGACATCCTGAAAGAGCACAAAAAATTGCACTCTTCCTACGCAGGGGGGGGCAAGCGTGGATACAAGCAGGGATTCAGGGCGTACAGGTTCCAGCTGGACAAAGCCAAAGTGCGCCATCTAGTCGTCACAAGCTACAGCCTTATGCAAACAGCCTCCACCACGCCCAAAGACATCTTGCTGGCCCTGAAATGGGCGGCTGTCCTGAATCAACCCAGCTTTGCCATCATCCAGGACGAAGCCACGCTAAAGACATTTATAAACCAGGCCGGCACCACCGCCGCCTCATATTTCCAGACTACTGCTGCTCTCTCCGGTTATTTCATGGCTGTCAGCTACATGGGGTTAGTATCTGCCACCGGGGCATCCGCTGTCGTACTCGCCTGCGCAAAAACGCAAACACTGCTGCACAGCTACCTGCAGCCTTCCCCCCAAACCCCAGACACGCCAAACCTAAAAGAAATATCTATTGACCCCAAGAGCGCTGCCCAGACATTGCACAGCGCCATGGGCGCCCCCGATTCCCCCTCGGTGTGGGATCTAGAAACCCATCTACGAGAAATCAGCAAAAGCAACACTCTTGGGAGCGACCAAAATAGCTTTCAAACCTTGTTGCGCTATAATCAGTCTTCCTCTTACCGGAGCAGGAAAGAGTGGGATTGTTTTTTACGAATTCAATGCACAGACTGTCAGGTGGGGAAAAGGGATTGCAGTCAGTACGCCGGACTCCCGGAGTCGAGTTGGAGTAGTCTTTCTATCTCTCCCACCCCCACCTACAACGTAACAGCTGACGCCTCCGCGAAAGGACAGGAACAGCAAGCGTCCCCTACTAGTAAGAGTGGCCCCCGACTAAAAGCCTGGAAGCTGATTAGAAGGTTCTGTTCCAAGTCCAAGAGTTTCCGACCTGCTTCAATCGCTTCAAAAGTAAGAAACAAATAAACGTTTTCTTCAATAAAACCTTGGCTTAAGCACGCTGGCGCGGGCCTGGAGGCCTGTGCGGGGGGAGCAAAAATAAGTAAAAAAATTCTGGGAGCCTACAGATGGAGGGGGGGGGGCGCCCCCCCCCTCACTTTTTTCCTCTCCTCCCTTTTGAGCCCCCTGAGCCCGGGGGGCTCAAAGAACAGGGAAAGGGCAAGGGGGGGGGAGGGAGAGAGCGCAGAAACTACCAAAAAAATGAAACGCCTCAACTAAGCCCCCCAATGCCGGGCGCCCCCCCCCCCTCCCACTTATCTCCCCGCTTCCTCCTCTCTCCAAAGGGGGAGGGAGTGCGCAGGACTTGTCATTTGCGCAACCAAAGAAAATTTTGGTGCGCGTCTTTTTTTCGCGGGAAAGCCACCACTAAAACCCGCGGAAAGAGACCTGAGCGGACCGTTCATTTGGCGCTAAGTTTTGCACGACTGTATGATACGACCGGAAAAAGGCAGTGCTTCCAGGTCTTTCCGGTAGAACTGCCCTTTTGCAGGAATGTAAAAAAATAATAAAAAATCCTTGACAAAGTTTTAATCTTGGCACTGGAAACTAAGACAGAGAACTTGAAGGAAACACGAGCTGTCATTGCCACTGAGAACTAAGAGAAAAAGAAAGAAGGGGCAGGGGGATGGGGGAGGGAAGGGGTGCGCTAAGAATGTACAAGAAAAATTTAATAACAAAAAATCACTGACAAAATTTTAATCTCGGCACTGAGAACTAGAAGAGGGAGAGGGAAGGCGCAGGGGAGCGCAGAAAATGCTTTGTAACTTCTGCGCCTTTCCCTCCCCCCTCCCCCTTGCTTTTTTGAGATCCCTGTGCTCAGGGGGGAGGGGAGGCACAAGAAAAATTTAAAAGAGAGGGCGAGGGGGGCGCCCTGGAGAGAGTGTCACCCTGTCTAAGAACATGGGACGAGAGAGCAAAGAGGCAGGGGGAGGGACAAGCACGATTTGTCTTTGCCTCTTATCTGAGAACGGGGAGGAGCGGGAGAGGGAGGAGGGCGCGCCCAGAAAGTACAAAACAAAAATTACGCTGAATTAAAGCTCGACAAAGTTGTACACTTGGCACTGAGAACTGATAGAGGGAAGGGGCAGGGGAGGGTGGTAGAAAGAATCTTTGGATGCGGGGGGGGGGCGCCCCGGCATGAACTAAGTGGAATCTTCTTAGTTTTGTGTTCAGTTCTGCCCTTTGCTCTTTGAGCCCCCCGAGCTACGTCGCCCCTCTCACTTACGTCGTCCCGTTCTGTCACTTCCCCCACCGTCAGGGAAGGGGAAGAGGGGGAGGCAAGAGGGCCGAAAACATTTCATGCGAGTAAAAAAAAAGGCGTACCGTTTCTCTCCGCGGGAAAACGTCCGGTTTCTCTGCTAGTTTCCGGAACGACCCCTGCTAAATTTAGCGCCAAATGGTGCCGTCCGGAGGGTAGGGCGTGTGATATGGTCGAAAAAGGCAGTGCGTCTTAGCCTTCCCGGAAAAACAACCGTAGGCGCCAATTTAGCGCCAAATTCTACTTGCGCGAAAGAAAATTCTACACAGACGCCCCAACGCCACCGTGTGGAAGACGTCCCTCCCCCTCCCCTCTCACTTGCGTCGCCCCTCTCACTTGCGTCGCCCCTCTCATTTACGTCGCCCCTCTCACTTACGTCGCCCCTCTCACTTACGTCGTCCCGTTCTGTCACCCCCCCACCGTCAGAGAAGGGGGGAGGGGGAGGCAAGAGGGCCGGAAACATTTCGTGCGAGTAAAAAAAAGGCGTAGCGTTCTCTTCGCGGGAAAACGTCCGGTTTCTCTGCCAGTCTCCGGAACGGCCGGTTCATTTAGCGCCCAATTCTACTTGCGCGAAAGAAAATCCCACACAGACGCCCAAACGCCACCGTGTGGAAGACGTCCCCCCCCTCCCCTCTCACTTGCGTCGCCCCTCTCACTTACGTCGCCCCTCTCACTTTCGTCGTCCCGTTCTGTCACAATCCCCCACCGTCAGGGAAGGGGGGAGGGGGAGGCAAGAAGGCCGAAAACATTTCGTGCGAGTAAAACAAAAGGCGTACCGTTTCTCTCTGCGGGAAAACGTCCGGTTTCTCTGCTAGTCTCCGGAACGGCCGGTTCATTTAGCGCCAAATGGTGTCGTTCGGAGGGTAGGAGCGCGCTAAGAATGTACAAAAAAGAATCACGCAAAAAAAGAAATCCCTAAAAAAGTTTTAATATTGGCACCGAGAACAGGGAGCGGGAGAGGGAAGAAGCACGGGAGTGGGGCGCCAAGAAAGTGCAAGAAAAGTCTTTTTTAATTAAAACTCGACAGGGTCTTACATTTGACACTGAAATTAGGAGATGGAGAACTTTTACTAAAGCTCGACAACGCATTACACTTGACACTTGCAACGGCACCCTCAGACTGCAGCAGCATCCGGCCCACTTCATGTTTCTGCGGTAGCCTATGTTAGAACCCTGGCCGGCACCGTCTGTGCACTGCTCGCGCGCCAGGAGAGTACGAAAAAGAATACGCTGAATTAGAGCTCGACGGCGTCCTGTCCGTGCCATAGCTCGGCCACCGTGCGCAAGGTCAGAAAAATATGAAAAGAGGGAGGGGGGGCGCTAAGAATGTAAAAAAATTAATAAAAAAGAAATCCTTGACAAAGTTTTAATTTTTGGCACTGAAAACTAAGACGGGAAGGGGCCGGGGAGGATCAATCTGTCTTTCTATTATTCCCCCGTCGGTAAGAGGAAAGGGAGAAAGCGTCCGGCATGGGAGGGGGGATTAGTGGAGGCGTTGCATGTATTTATTTCTTTTGCAGCTTCTGCGCCCTTTCCCTCCCCCTGCCCTTTTGAGTCCCCTGGGCTCAGGGGAGGGAAGAGGGGAGGGTGGCAGAAAGGATTTAAGGATACAGGGGGGGGGATCCCCCTGCCATGGGCTCAATGGAATCTTCTTAGTTTTGTTGCAATTCTGCCACCTTGCCCTTCTCCGCCCCCCCCCCTTTCCCGTCTGAATCGGAATCGGGAGCGAGAGAGGGAAGGGGGGAGGGTAGGGGCGCGCTAAGAATGTACAAGAAAAATTAACAAGAAAAATCACTGACAAAATTTTAATCTTGACACTGAGAACCAGGAGAGGGAGAGGGAAGGGGGTAGGGGGGCGCCAAGAGAGTGCAAAAAAGAATGCGCTGAATTAAATCTCGACGGTCTTACACCTGGGCACTGAAAACTAGGAGCGGGGCACCGCGCTCCAGCACGACCCTGTGGAGAATGAATGAGCGGTGGTTTATGTGCTAGGACAAAAGCCTCACTACCCCGATGGCGTCCTGTCCGTGCCATGGCTTGGCCACCGTGCGCAAGGTCAAAAAAATATGAAAAAAAGGAGGGGGGGAGAGCGCTTCTCCCTTGCCGAGACTTTTTGGAACTTCTTCATGGCGCTTTTAGCGAAGGCGGCTTGGCGGTCTGTGCATGTGATATGGCCGAAAAAGGCAGCGTCTCCAGGATTTTCTGGCAATACTGCTTTTTCCTGCTATATCACGCCAAGCGTACACATACGCAAAGTTGACATTCAACGCCTCCACTAACCCCCTCCCTCCTTTCATATCTTTCTGACCTTGCGCACGGTGGCTGCGCTGTGGCACGGACAGGAAGCCGTCGGGGTAAGTGAAGGGGCTCTTGTCCTCCTGGCACTTTGACCACCGCCCATCCATTCGCCGCAGGTCGTGCTGGAGCACGGTGCTCTGCTCCTAGTTTTCAGTGCCCGAGCGTAAGACCGTCGGCGCGCTAAGAAATGTACAACAAAGAATAGCAGGCACCGTCTGTGCTCTGCTCGCGCGCCAAGAGAGTGCAAAAAGAATACGTTGCATCAAAGCTCGATGGCCTTACACCTGGGGGTCACTAAAAACTAGGAGCGGAGCACCGTGTTCCGGCACGACCCTGCGGTGGATGGTACTGCCCCCCAATAGTCAATGTGCCATGACAAGGGGCTCACTTACCCCGACTGCGTCCTATCCGTGCCATGGCTCGGCTACTGTGCGCAAGGTCAGAAAAATATGAAAATAGGAAGAAAAAAAATTTTGCTTGACAACAAAGGGAACAGACGGGGAGGGGGGATATAGAAAGGGGTAAGGAGGGAGGAAGAAGGGGAGAAGTAGGGGGCAGGTTGTGCTCCCCCCCCCCCCCTCTCGCCCCTCTACTCCACCCCTCCCCCCCCCATGGGTGCTCCAAAAAAAGTTTACTTAATTCTGCCCCTCCGCTCTGAGCAGGGACGAAGATGTGCCGCGTGCTGCCCTTTCTCTCTTCCAACTGCTTGCCGGTCTCAGGGGGGGGGGGTTTGCCTTCCTATATTTCAATCCAATCCGGAATGGTTTCAATAAGCTCTTTTGCCGGTTCGGAACGAAGTCTGCTACAGATGTCAGCATGAATCGCGTGTTTGTATCTTCTGTAGCCCGGGCGCCAAGCTTCATTAGCTGCTAACTCTTGTGCTAAGCGTTCAACGATGGCCTGCTGTTGCGTGATCTCAATAGCCGTTCTTTGTATTGCGTCGGTCATCGCAGCGTATAGTTCCCTCTTGTAACAGGCCACGACGTCCGCGTCTGTGTAACTAGCTTCAAACAGCTGATCCCCGGCACCGAAGTCCATGGACGCTAGAAATGGAACGTCTGTTTTTGGAGACGCGCGGTGACGCACGGTGATCCACTCCTAGTTTTCAGTGCTCAAGTGTAAGATCTTCGAGTGGGCTAGATGCAGCGGCAGCCTGGGGGGCTCCAGAAGCAGGGGAGGGGAAGGGGGAAGGGTGAATGGCGCAGAAGCTGCAAACAAAATAAATACATGCAACGCCTCCACTAACCCCCTCCCTCCTTTCATATCTTTCTGACCTTGCGCACGTTGGCTGCGCTATGGCACGGACAGGAAGCCGTCGGGGCAAGCGAAGGGGCTCTTGTCCTTCTGGCACTTTGACCACCGGCCATCCATTCGCCGCAGGTTGTGCTGGAGCACGGTGCTCTGCTCCTAGTTTTCAGTGCCCGAGCGTAAGACCGTCGAGCTTTAATTCAGCGTAAATTACATTTTCTTGGCGCGCCCCTGCTCCTCCTTCCCTGCCTCTTCCCTCTGCAAGGATATGCGGAAATATCTGCGGGAATATGAAAAGTGGAAAGCAACAATTTTTTTTGGAACGCGTTTGCACGCGCTCTGAGGAGGGACGAGGGAGGGGGGGGGGGGGGAAGGAATAAGCAGAGGACAAAGGTGAGAGGGGCGACGAAAGTGAGAAGGGCGACGAGAGTGAGAGGGGAGGGGGAGGACGTCTTCCTCACGGCGGCCCAGCCGAGCGTCTGTATGTGATTTTCTTTTTGTGCAAGTAGATTTTGGCGCCAAATTTGCGCTTACGGCTATTTCCCCGGGAAGGCTATGACATACTGCCTTTTTCAACCACATCACGCACCCCGTCCTCTGGACAGCACAATTTGGCGCCAAATTTAGCAGGGGCCGTTCCGGAGGCTAGCAGAGAAGTTGTACGTTTTTCCGTGGGGAAAAACGGTACGCCTTTTACTCACACGAAAATGTTTTTCGGCCCTCTCACCTTCCCTAGAGGCAAAGGGGAGCGGGGCGACGAAGGTGAGAGGGGCGACGAGAGTGAGAGGGAGGGGGAAGATGTCTTCCTCACGGCAGCCCAGCCGAGTGTCTGTGTGGGATTTTCTTTTTGCGCAAGTAGATTTTAGCGCCAAATCGGCGCTTACGGCTGTTTCCCCGGGAAAGCTAAGATGTACTGCCTTTTTCAACCGTATCACGCACCCAACCTCCGGACGGGCTGTGGTCGAGGACGTCGTGCTGTCCGGCTGCCTTTTTGCTCACGACTGGTGTGCGGCTGGAAGAACTTAACAACTCTGTCCCTCCAGCGCCACGAGCTGCCAATGGAGCGGGAGCCCTGCTCAGTGCTAAGTGTAAAACCGTCGAACTTTAATAAAAATTCTTTTCCACACTTTCTTGGGGCCCCCCTCCGACGCCGTTCGGCTGCCAGCATTGCAGCAAAAAATCCGGGAACTCTGAAACGGCCTCTTCCGCCTCGCGGTCACCCGCGTACGTTACTTCCGTGAAGCCTTCTGCCAATCTTGCCATGCCTTGTCGCCTTGGCTGCAATACATGCATGGCCCATGGACGCCGTCACTCCAGTATGAGGGGCCGGCACCCGGAAACTGGTACAGAGGCAACCAATTTTGGCGGTGGTGCATGTGCCTTACTTCAATGAACGCTATGATTTGCCTAGTGTTTTTGTCCATCACTGTAACATCGGGTCGACAAGTCTCGCTGCCGGCTTTCAGGGTGTCTTGAGTTGAGTAGCCTTGTTTTTGCAGCCAGCGGGCCGGGGGGGGTCCTGTAGATTCATCGTCGACGGTGACGACTGCAAAGGGAACTAATAGTCCCTGTGGTGCTTCGCGCACCCCTCGTGTATAGGTTTGCAGTGAAGAGTGCCACCTCGCACCAGAGCCTGCGCTGGCCACCCCCTCCCGCTCCTAGTTTTCAATGCCCAATGTAAGACTGTCAAGCTTGTTGCACTTTCTTGTCGTCCCTCTCCCTCTTTCGCCTCCTGTTCTTAAACGGGGGGGTAGAGGGGAGGGGAGGCACAGATAAATTTAAAGCAAAAGGGGGCGGGTGCCCCCCCCCCCCTACAGCCACATTCTGCTACAAAAATAGAACGAGCTTTGCATTACTTTACAGAAAATATGTTAACCCGATTGCAGGCCAACATGGCAGTGCAGACTCGCCGGCAAAGAGTCGGAAGCGAGGTTTCGCCGCGGCGGTGTGGGCCGGGACAGGAACCCCAAGCCAAGCGCCGCTGCGTGATTTCGGACGAGATAGAACGCGAAGTAAAACTCCTAGAGGCAAAGAACCGGCTTGCATATGCTCAACGTGCTGTTTACGAAGAAGAGATCGAGACAGATCAAAAACGCGCCGAAGCCGAGATCCAACGCCTGCAATCCGATTGGGAGGCAGAATCTAGGCAAATAAGAGTCGCGTGCCAGATCATAGAAGCCAACCAAAAAGCATTATTCGACGTGTACCAAATGGCCATAAGCTTGTACAAGCAGACTTTAGCAAGTGCAGGTGTCCGTCTTGAAATGCAAGATGTCGTGTACTGTGAAGCCGAGACGCGCAACAACGCACGTCGCGCCCTGAATTTGATACAACAAGAAGGACTTAATGTCAAGTTTAGCAAGGTGATGACCGCCATTGTGGAAGCCAACGCTGCCCGAGGAAGCGAATCAGAGGTGGGTCTGTCTCCTGACTAAGACTTCGTATGATTTTTATTAAACAAATTTTTTGCATTTTTTTGGTGGTGTGGGAGCAAAATTTGTTGCTAAATGTGCGCGTGCACGTATTTCCCGGGACAAAGGGTAGCGCACCAAGAAAATACAAAAAAGATTTAATTCAATCGAAAATCTCCGACAAAGCCTTACACTTGATAGAGAAATCTGGGAGAGGGAGGGGCTTAGTGGAGATTCTCCCCTTCCCCTCTTTATTCGCTCTCCCTCCTCCCTCCCCTCTCCTTCCTCCCTTCCTTCCCTTCCCCCTCTCGCTCCCTTTCTTGTTTCTTCCCTCTCCCTCTTTCCTAAAAAGCAAACAGAGAGGCGGGTCCTCAGCTTCTAAAAGGCGTGGCAAAAAAAGCGAGCTAAGATTATCATCAGATGGACAACCAGAACCGTAGAAAATTTCACGCAAAAACCGGCTAGCGAAATTTCACGCAAGGCACGAGCGCTTAGACCCGTGAAAATTTGGTGAAATATCAAAATATCGCCCTTCATATTTCGCCAAATTTCACGCAAAAATCGGTTAGCGAAATTACACGCAAGGCACGAGCGCTTAGACCCGTGAAAATTTGGCGAAATATCAAGATACCGCCCTTCATATTTCGCAAAATTTCACGCAAAAACCGGTTTATGAAATTTTGTGTGGTTTACAATAGCAAAGTTTAAGCAGAAAACATGCTTGCACCAGTAACGATGGTATGCCTTTTCTTACAGGCGTTTGCATATTTCGACCTCCCGCCCCCCTTCCCCGGATGATGATGATGATGGAACTGTCTGGAAGTAATGGTCAACAGAGCCCGACCACTGCGGTCACTACTAACGAGGCTATCGAATCAAACCCGTTACTTATGACCTTGCAAGAGGCAGAATTTGGTAAATTAATCAAGAGGCAAAAGGGTGGCGCTTTTTCTGTCACAGATGCTATCGTCGCCTTCAAGGGATGCTCTGGCGTAGACGCGCAAAACATCTATCATCGTCTCCAACCCCAGCTACAGGCGCTGGGGGTACAACAATCGCTCAAGAAAATAAAGTTTGCACGGAGCGATGGTCGCCTGGGGAGAACGATCGACTGTCTGCCCTTCGACAAGCTCCTGCAAGTGTTGGCGCTAGTGCCAGGTGAGCGAGCGAAGCAGCTGCGTTCGGAGCAGGCCAACCTGGCGGCCCGGGCCGTGGTAGGGGACGAACAACTGGAGGCCGCTCTGCCCTTAAGGCGCGAGCAGTTATCAGAGGAGACTAGGCAGAAAGTGCTTGGTGCCCTCTCAGAACCGCCCGCGAAGAAATGTCGCGTGGAGCCCAGCCAGGAGCTCGAGCTCATCGAACAGCGGCTGGCGGTGTTGGACGCGCGCAAGAGGCTGTGTATCGCGGAGTTTGCGTCGCCCGTGGACGTTTACAAGGGCGTGCTGGAAGCCCTCAACATCAAGCTAGACGACAGGGACAGATTGTTTATTGAGAACGAGGCACGCAACAGTGCACGGCAAGCTGTACAAAGTATGCGCAGTACTAGCAACGTGCCCGCCCTCACCGCCTCTGCCGCCCTCACTACGACCGAGCAGGCCGTACCTCGGCGGGAGCTGGCCATGACGGACGTGTTTTTGCAGCTGGCCGCGTCGCCCAAGCCCACAGGCGCCCAGAGGGCGGCGATTCTGATCAAGGCGGGCAAGATGGCGGCTGCCAAGTTTCGCGCGCGCTACCCAGGACAAAAGCCGCCCCAGGCCGAGAGGTTGGTTGCAGGAGCAGCGCGCTTAGTGAACGTCTACTTCGAAGAACACAGAGAAATCCTGGAAGCCGCCTGCCGAGAAGCACTGCGGGAAAAGGGCTCGTTGCACGTCAGCCAGCCCTAGCTCGGCCGGGCACTATTGTCCCACGTGGCTTCCTTTCTTTAGTGGTTATTAAAAAAACTTTTTTTTCGTGCTCGGCCCCGCACGCAATGGCTCGCCCGTCCTATCTCCCCGCTCCCTCCTCCCTCCAAAGGGGGAGAGAGTGCACAAGACTTGTCATTTGCGCAACAGAAAAATTTGGCGCGCGTTTTCTTCGCGGGAAAACGACCGCTAAAACCCCGCGGAAAGAGACCGGATCGGCAAGTTCATTTGGCGCTAGGTTTTGCACGACTATGATACGACCGGAAAAGGCAGTGCTTCCAGGTTTTTGTACAAATAAAAAAAAATCTCGACAAGGTCTTACACTAGGCACTGAGAACAAAGAGAGAGAGGGGAAGAGGCAGGGGAGGAGGAGAGCACGAATTGTTTTAGTCTTCCCCCGTCTGTGAACAGGGAGTGGGAGGGGGAGAAAAGGGGCGCCCGCAAACCCCCGTCGGGAGAGGGAAGGGGAGGGTAGGGGCGCGCTAGGAATGTACAAGAAAAAATTAATAAAAAAAGTCCCTGACAAAGTTTTAATCTTGGCACTGAGAACTAAGAGAGGGGAGAGGGGAGGGTGGCGAAAAGATCTTAGGATACAGGGGGGGGGGCGCCAAGAAAGTGCAATTTACGCCGAATTAAAACTCGACGTTCTTACACTGGAACCGAAAAAAGGGAGGGGCAGGAGAGTGGGAGAAGCACGAATTGTTTTAGTCTATCCCCGTCTGAGAATCGGAGGCGGGAGAGAGAAGAGGGAGGGCAGAGCGCGCTATAAGTAAACATTTTTTGGGAACCCACAAGGGAGGGGGGGCCCACCCCCCCTCCCCCTTTTTTCTTTCCTCCCTTTGAGCCCCCTGAGCCCGGGGGGCTCAAAGAACAAGGGAAGGACAAGGGGGGAGGGAGAGAGTGCAAAAGCTGCCAACAAAAAAATGAAACGCCTCAACTCCCAAGATCTGACCATACCACACCCCCCCCCCCTCCCCAAGAAGCAGGGCGGGAAAGAGGGAGGGGCAGGGGCGCGCTAAAAATGTACAAAAGAAATTAATAAACAAGATCCCTGACAAAGCTTTAATCTTGGCGCTGAGAACTAGGAGAGAACTGGGTGCTGGTGAGAGAAGTGGCAGGGGATGGGGTTAGAGCACGAACTGTCTTAGTCTTTAGTTCGGGAGACGGAAGAGCGAGGGGTAGGGGCGCGCTAGGAATGTACAAAACAAAATTAATAGAAAAAGTCCCTGACAACATTTTGCAGATCGGATTGGAATTTTGTGCAGAAGAGCCCAAGACTTGTCATTTGCGCAAACAAAAAATTTTGGCGCGTGTTTTTTTCCGCGAGAAAACCACCGCTAAAATCCGCGCAAAGAGACCGAAGCGGCCCGTTCATTTGGGGCTAAGTTTTGCACGACTATGATACGACCGGAAAAGGCGGTGCTTATAGGTTTCTGGTATGGAAGAGACATAAACCCCAAGAGTGGGGCGCCAAGAAATTTCCAAAAAAAAAATTGTTTTAATTAAAACTCTGGCAAAAAGAAAGGGATTTAGACGGCTGTGACTGACTCCTTGTCCGCTGTCGTAACGAACACCCAGATTAAACTGTGCAACCGCGTGCCCCCCGCCGGAGGCTGCTTTGGAGTACCACTCAAAGGTATTTGCCACGTTTGGTACTGGGCGCGCAGCCAGCGCTGGACGTCTGTCCGTGTGGGGTCCGCCCCGGCGGCTGCTGGCGTGGGCTCTGGCGGCAGCCCCAAGCCCGCCCGTGCTTTCTAAGCTGGCTAACAAGCTCCGGAAGCGTGTGTAGAGGGAGGGGGCGCACTTCCCTTTCCTCCTACCTTCTCGGACGTCAAGAATTATTTGAAAGACTCGCATAGCCGCGCCTGGAGCGTGCTGATTGGGACTTCTCGGCGAGGAGAATGGGGATTATTTTATTATTTTTTTGGCGCAATCTCTCTCCCTGAGCCTGACACGTACGCAAATTTAGCGACAAATTTTGAGCAAAAAAAAGAAGAGAGAACAAGAAAAATCCTGTTTGAAAAAAAAAGGAGGGGGAACGGAGGGAAGAGGGAAGAGGGGAGAGGGGGAGAGAGAGAGGCGCCCCCGTTCTCTTCCCTTCCCCCTTTTTTCCCCCGCTCTCCTTTCCCCCCCCCCCTCTCCCCCTTCTCTCTCCCCCCTCCCCCTTATCGTCCCGCTCCCTTGGAGGGGAGAGGGAGTGTGCAAGACTTGTCATTTGCGCCAACAAAAAAAAATTTGGCGCGCTTTCTTTTCCGCGGGAAAACCACCGCTAAAACCCGCGGAAAGAGACCGGAGCGGCTCGTTCATTTGGCGCTAAGTTTTGCACGGCTAAGAAAAATTGTTGTTTTACCTGGAGCTCGGGTAGGGAGTTCAGGCTGGCCTCGGACAAGCCGGTACGCACGGGCGGTCCTTCCGGTAATCCGCCGGCCACGAATACTATTCCTGTGTCGTTGTCAAGCGAGGAGCGAAGGATTTCTTCTAGGTCCAGAATGCTCAGGCTAGCCGCGATGACTTGTTCAAAATTGAAGCGCGGTTCGCGCGTGGCGGGCGCCGCCTCTGGCACCACGACGGGGCGCGCCTGGCCCTGTGCCCTGACGACACGGACCGCAGCCAGTTGCCGCAGGTTTTGTCCACTGGGGGTTATTCCGGGAGCAACGCGTTTCTTCGGGGGGCGATGTTCCGTAACCGAGCGTGCGCGAGCGCGGCGGGCGCGGGCCGTGCTAGCGAAGGGCTTTCTTTTGGGGCTGGAGACTTTCAGACCTCATGTGGGCTTACAAGAGGCTTTTGGAATTAAAGCAAACCCGATAGAAATGCCAAGTACAATGAAGATAAATCCAACACAACACATGCATAGGTATATTTTGCTTGCTAAGGGGATAGGTGTGGTTTTCCTTTCCCTCCCGGCTTTGGGCGTCATTTCGTGCGGGGCCTTGGTGTCAAGATTGTCTTGAGAAGGTTCATCATAAATTACTTCAAGCTTGGGAAGCGAACATACCCCAAGATACGCGCTACCAATAAAAAAAAAACATCGAAATGATCAGGGAAATGAATCCAGCTAGCGAGGAATTTTCAGATTTGAGGATATAGCCTGTGATTTCGTACTCGAGCCGACAGGTGGAGTTAGTGTTCTCCCTGCATCTGGCAAAGATTTCTGACTTGATGCCACATTTCTTTGTCGAAGCGGTTGCCTCCCAAGACTTGCTTTGCTTCCCCAGAACCGATGCCATTTCCCACTCCACAGATTCTTCCAGCAGACTCCCACAATTGCTTCGGAATAGCAGGGACACGTTGGTGGGCACTATGCCGTGATTAATTTGAAATGGCTACTCGCACTTGTGTTGTGCATAACACGTTGACGCTGCCCAGCACCAGCTCCTTTCCCCCTTTGATTTCCTCGTAGCTAATCCGGGATTCGCAGTCGGGCGACCGTGGGACTGCCAACTTAAGTGCCAGTCAAAACAGACCCCTGAGCATTTGTGTTATTCATATATCTTAGATCGCAGCGGGGGGAGGGGGGGGGGGGAAGGGAGGGGGGGGGGAGGGAGAGGGAAACCCTTTCCCTCCGTTCCCGTCTCTCTTTTTCTTGCTTACTTGTTTTTGTGTTCCGCCTTTTTTGCAACCACGTAAAAAAGTGTAGTTTTCTTTCTTCTTGCTCTAGAGAAAATGACCTCAGCCTCGGTCGCTAAAAGATTGCTCGGTACAGGCGGGCGGCCGAAGAAGGAGCAGCGGTGAGAAGGAAGACGGAGGAGACATGGTGAGGCGGAAGGGAGAGGGAAGGTGGGAAAGAGAGGGAGGAGGAAGGGGCGCGCTAAAAAATTACATTTTTCTAATTAAATTTCGACCGTCTTAGGCTTGGCATCCGGGGGCTAGCAAATGCACCAAGAAAGTGCAAGATACGATGGATTAAAGCTCGACGGTCTTACATTGCAGCCAGCACGTTGGCGCGGGCTGAAGGGGAGAAAAAATAAGTAAACTTTTTTTAGGGGAGCCCACAAGGGGGGGGGCGCGCCCCCCCCCCTCCCTTTTTCTTTCCTTCCCTTGAGCCCCCTGAGCCCGGGGGGCTCAAAGAACAAGGGAAGGGCAAGGGGGAAGGGAAAGAGCGCAGAAGCTACCAAAAAAAATGAAACGCCTCAACTGAGCTTCGCGATGCCGGGCGCCCCCCCCCCTTCTCCCTTGTCGAGACTCCGGCTGAACGAATACATTTCTTTTTGGTACATTCTTGATGACGCTTTTAGCAAAGGCGGCTTGGCGGTCTGTGTAATATGGCTGAAAAAGGCAGCGTTTTCAGGCTTTTCTGGCAATACCGCCCTTTCTAGCCATATCATTCCAGGCGCACGGATACGTGAAGGGGGTAACCACCGCTGAAACCCGCGGAAAGAGACCGGAGCGGCCCGTTCATTTGGCGCTAAGTTTTGCACGACTGTATGATACGACCGGAAAAGGCAGTGCTTCCAGTTCTTTTGATTAAAGCTTGACAAAGTCTTACAGTTGGCAGCGGGGTTCCGAATGATGTCCAGGCTGCCGATCGCAGAGAATGCAACTGGCCCTCGCTACTGACTTCGCCTCGCTCGGGCGCCGGGGCTCCAAAAAAAAGTTGACCTATTTTTTGCTTTCTCTCTAAAGCCACAAATCTAACTTGGCCACTTTGTGAGCAGGTACAGGCATGGCCCTACACTTGGCCTTATGGGCCCTATCTCGACTACAAACTCCGTCTAAGTCATCCGACGAGTGACTTCTCCAATGAGGCGGCGCGCTCTCTGGGACCGGAAAGCATGGCCTCCCGAGCCATCCGAGGGGCAGAAAAAAAGAGGCAATAGTA
Source organism: Paulinella micropora (assembly GCA_019918135.1). Classification (NCBI taxonomy): domain Eukaryota; phylum Cercozoa; class Imbricatea; order Euglyphida; family Paulinellidae; genus Paulinella; species Paulinella micropora. The sequence goes on along the minus strand of WBZZ01004214.1, from coordinate 3,723 downwards.
TTACGTGCCTGAACCAGCCGTGTCGAGCCGGGGCGTCCTCCCTAGCACCTGGCAAGAACCCCTGGGTAACCCTGGCTTGATCATTGTTGTGGTGGGGTCTCCCCCCCTCCCCCCTGCTCCAGCGCTGGCTGAGTCCGTACCAGACAGCGCTGTCCCTATATACATTTTCATCTGCCATGTCCGACACGGACCCCCCGGGCTGCGTTTTGGCAGCGCGCAAAGAATGTACAAGAAAAAATCAATAAACAAAATCTTTGACAAAGTTTTAATATTGGCGCTTCCAGGCTTTCTGGGAGAGGGGAGAGGGAAGGAAGAGGTAAGAGGGAGGCGAGAGGGAAGAGCGTGTCCTCGGCCCCTTGGCCCAAATCCTGGGCGTTTGGCACAGCACAGCGGCGGTGGGTTGTATGCTGGAATGCCTGCTGGCGGACTGTCTGGTGGTGGTGTCAGCGTCAGCACGCCCAGGGCCACGTGCACATTTTCCGGGTCCGCCTCGAGCCACCTGCTCGCCTGCCAGCGCATGGCACAGCCCAAACGCCGCCGTGAGGAAGACGTCCTCCCCCTCCCCTCTCACTTGCGTCGTCCCTCTCACCTGCGTCGCCCCTCTCACTTACGTCGCCCCTCTCACTTTCGTTGTCCCGTTCTGTCACTCCCCCACCGTCAAGAAAGGGGGGAGGGGGAGGCAAGAGGGCCGGAAACATTTCGTGCGAGTACAAAAAGGCGTACCGTTCTCTCCGCGGGAAAACGTCCGGTTTCTCTGCTAGTCTCCGAAACGGCCGGTTCATTTAGCGCCAAATGGCGCCGTCCGGAGGGTAGGGCGTGTGATATGGTCGAGAAAGGCAGTGCGTCTTAGCCTTCCCGGAAAAACAACCGTAGGCGCTAATTTAGCGCCAAATTCTACTTGCGCGAAAGAAAATCCCACACAGACGCCCAAACGCCGCCGTGTGGAAGACGTCCTCCCCTCCCCTCTCACTTGCGTCGCCCCTCTCACTTGCGTCGCCCCTCTCATTTACGTCGCCCCTCTCATTTACGTCGCCCCTCTCATTTACGTCGTCCCGTTCTGTCACTCCCCCACCGTCAGGAAAGGGGGGAGGGGGACAAGAGGGCCGGAAACATTTCGTGCGAGTAAAAAAAAGGCATACCGTTCTCTCCGCGGGGAAACGTCCGGTTTCTCTGCTAGTCTCCGGAACGGCCGGTTCATTTAGCGCCAAATGGTGCCGTCCGGAGGGTAGGAGCGCGCTAAGAATGTACAGAAAAGAATCACGCAAAAAAAGAAATCCCTAAAAAAGTTTTAATATTGGCACTGAGAACAGGGAGCGGGAGAGGGAAGAAGCATGGGAGTGAGGCGCCAAGAAAGTGCAAGAAAAGTCTTTTTTAATTAAAACTCGACAAGGTCTTACATTTGACACTGAAATTAGGAGATGAAGAACTTTTACTAAAGCTCGACAACGCATTACACTTGACACTTGCAACGGCACCCTCAGACTGCCGCAGCATCCGGCCCACTTCATGTTTCTGCGGTAGCCTATGTTAGAACCCTGGCAGGCACCGTCTGTGCACTGCTCGCGCGCCAGGAGAGTACGAAAAAGAATACGCTGAATTAAAGCTCGACGGCGTCCTGTCCGTGCCATAGCTCGGCCACCGTGCGCAAGGTCAGAAAAATATGAAAAGAGGGAGGGGGGGCGCGCTAAGAATGTAAAAGAAATTAATAAAAAAAATCCTTGACAAAGTTTTAATTTTTGGCACTGAAAACTAAGAGAGGAAGGGACCGGGGAGTATCAATCTGTCTTTCCATTCTCCCCCCGTCGGTAAGAGGAAAGGGAGAAAGCGCCCGGCATGGGAGGGGGATTAGTGGAGGCGTTGCATGTATTTATTTCTTTTGCAGCTTCTGCGCCCTTCCCCTCCCCCTGCTCCTTGAGCCCCCTGGGCTCAGGGGAGGGATGGTGGCAAAAAGGATTTCTGGATACAGGGGGGAGGGCGCCCCGGCTCGGGCTCAGTGATATCTTAGTTTTTTTGTTAGTTTTTTCCCCCTTGCCCTTCTTCGCCCCCTCCCCTTGCCCGTCTATTTTTTTGGTTGTCGGGCAAATTTTTTTTCCTTTTTTCCAAGCACGATCTGTCTTTGCCTCTCCCCCCCCTCCCCCGTCCGAGAGCAAAGGAGCAGGAAAGGAAAAGGGGTGTGCCAAGAAAGTGTAGAATTTCAAAGTAAAGCTCGACAAAGTCTTACACTTGACACTGAGAACTAGGAGAGGGAGAGGGAAGGGGGTAGGGGGGGGCGCCAAGAGAGTTCAAAAAAGAATGCGCTGAATTAAAGCTCGACGGTCTTACACTTGGGCACTGAAAACTAGGAGCGGGGCACCGTGCTCCAGCACGACCCTGTGGCGAATGATGGGCGGTGGTTTATGTGCTAGGAGGACAAAGGCCTCACTACCAACGCAAGGTCAGAAAATATGAAAAGAGGAAAAAAAAATTTTTTGCCCGATAACATAGGGAACAGACGAGGGGAAAGAAGGGGGGAAGAGGAAGGGGGGAAGACAAAGGGCAGGGAGGAAGGGAGGGGAAATGCTCCTTTCCTCCCCCCCTCCCCTCGTCCCTTGTTTGCGCGTGCAAACGCGTTCCAAAAAAAATTTTCTTTCTCACTTTTCATATTTTTCCTATTTTGCAGATCTTGCAGAGGAAGAAGCAGGGAAGGAGGAAGAAGCACGAATTGTCGGGAGTGGCAGTGGGAAGGGAGGAGCAGGGCGCGCTAAGAACTGTTACAAAAAAAAATAATTAAAAAGAAATCCCTGACAAAAGCTTTAATATTTGGCACTGAGAACAGTGAGCGGGAGAGGGAAAGGGCAGGGGGGGGCGGAGGAGCTGCGCCAAGAAAATGTAATTTACGCTGGATTAAAGCTCGACGGTCTTACACTTGGGCATTGAAAACTAGGAACAGAGCACCGTGCTCCAGCACGGACCCTGCGGTGAATGGATGGGCGTGTGGTCAATGTGCTAGGAGAACAGAGCCCTTTCACTTACCCCGACGGCGTCCTGTCCGTGCCATGGCTCGGCCACCGGAAGGGGGGGGGGAAAGAAGGGGGCGGGATGTGCTTCCTCCCCGTCCCCTCTCACTGTCTGAGAATTGGGAGGGAGTGCGCAAGACTTGTCATTTGCACAAACAAATTTTTTTTGGCGCGAATAGAGCAAAAGAATTTGTCTTAAATAGGCACGGACCCGCCCCTTCCCTCTACCTCTCCTAGTTTTCAGTTGTAAGTGTAAGACTTTGTCCAACTTGAATTCAGCGTATTTTACAATTTCTTGGCGCCTCTCTGTGCTACCCCCTTTTCCAATCCGAGGACCCGCTCCAGGGCGAGGGGGGTAGAGGCGCCAGGAAGGTGCGTAACTTTGGTTATTAAAGCTGCTAAAAAGTAAAAAGCCGGGACGAACCGTTCAATTGCGCTAGCTTGGCGACAAATTTTGTGTAATAAAAGAAGAAAGAGAGAGAAAGAGAAAAATCATGTTTGAAAAAAGGGAAGAGGGGAGGAGAAGGGAGGGGGGGAGGGGGCGTTTGCGGCGAGGCGCCGTCTTCCCTTCTCCCCCTTTTTTTGCTTACTTGTTTTTGTGTTCCGCCTTTTTTGCAACCACAACTGCTAATATCGCCTGCGCTCGGATGCCTCATTTGTGCGGCTGGCCGCCCTGTCCTAACACGGGTCGTCACGACCACAAGCTGCCATTGTGTGCTCGGTGCTA
>WBZZ01004213.1:25000-27500 GCA_019918135.1 Paulinella micropora | reverse complement strand
GAGCTAGTAGAGATAGTTTGAAAAGTTGTGAACTTGAACTGTACATGAATAGTCCTCCTCCTCCCTCCTCCCCCTTCCCCTCCTCCACCTCCTCCCCCTCCTCATCCTTGCCACCTGTTTTGAATACAGATCCACTAAGTTCCACGTGATATGAGCGCTCCTCCTCCTCCTCCTCCTCCCCCTCAAGCTCCTCTTCCTAGTGCTGCGACGCCCAACACGGGGCAAAAAAAGAAATAGTATATATATCCATCCATCCATCCATCCATCCATCTATCTATCTATCTATCTATCTATCTATCTATCTATCCATCTATCTATCTATCTATCTTCTATCTACCTATCTATCTATCTATCTATCTATCTATCTTCTATCTATCTTCTATCTATCTATCTATCTATCTATCCATCTATCCATCTATCTATCCATCTATCTATCTATCTATCTATCTATCTATCTATCTATCTATCTATCTATCTATCTGTCTGTCTGTCTGTCTGTCTGTCTATCTATCCATCCATCCATCCATCCATCTTTCCATCCATCCATCCATCCATCCATCTATCTATCTATCTATCTATATATCTATCTATCTATCTATATATCTATCTATCTATCTATCTATCTATCTATTCGGGGGGGTGCAGGGGGCCAGCTGCTCAATGCTCCTGCCTAAAACCAAACCACCCTAACAGCCCTTCACTAGCAGTTTAGAGCGCAACGTTGCTCGTGAAGGGGCGCAGCTGGTGCAGCGTGACTGGCCAGGGCTGATGACTACCTACCGTAAGTTACGGTGTCATGGGCTCTCGATACAGTCTCAAATTGCGGAAAGTCCTGAGAGCCTTTGATACCGCGGCCTCCGGGAAACCGAGGTGCAGCAGACGATGTAATGGTCGTCGGATGGTAAAAACTCAAAGGATTGAGCAATCTGCAGCCAAGTCCCTTCCTGTCAGGCCAACCCCGCGCATGGCTCCTACTCGGTACGACTACCTCCTTGGTTGGCTGCCTACTGACTTTGTGTTCCGATATGAGTTTTAGTGACCAGTGGTTACGGCAAATGACCACTACTCTCGACGTCAGCCCACTTCTGTCAGCATTGCAGCTGGCACAGTGGTGTCCTGACAAATGGGAAAGGTTCAGAGACTAAACGGGAGTGGGGATTTCCCTGTGTGCTGGTATGCATATTAGCAGGGAGATCTTTAAGATATAGTCCTGCCCCCGCGAAAGGCGGGCCCCGGGGCAAGGCTGGGGGGACACGTGCTCCTGTACGTGTCTGGATTCACTAGTCCGCCCGTCCAGCCAGGGATGGGTGGACTAGTGCCCACTGCCAGCCCGCTACACAGTCGCCGATTGGCGGCGGGGTGGAATGGATGCCTATGTCTTCGGATATGCAGAGCTGATAGAACAAACATATCTATCTATCTATCTATCTATCTATCTATCTATCTACCTACCTACCTACCTACCTACCTACCTATCTATCTACCTACCTATCTATCTATCTATCTATCTATCTATGTTTCTGTCTATCTGTCTGTGTCTGTCTGTCTATCTATCTATCTATCTTTCTTTCTTTCTTTCTTTCTTCATGTCTGTCTGTCTGCCTGTCTGTCTGTGTCTATCTATCTATCTATCTATCTATCTATCTATCTTTCCATCTGTCTATCTGTACATTACTATTCATCTGTATGTGTAATATTGTGTATGTACGTATATATATATAAATATATATATATAGACATATTGACATTAATGTTAAAAATCTACGATATGCCTGAACGACCCATTGCCTTTTTGTCCCTGGCGGCCTGACCAGGTAAGAATTGCAGTTTTGTACCCTGCGAACCGGCCGGATAACTATTGCAATTGTGTATTTGCAAAATGGCAATGGTTGCACGGCCGTCCCTGATTACGCAAAATTGCATTTCCACGCAAAATCAGCATTTATTGCACGGCCGGCCCGATGCAGGAAAAGTGGCATCTGCTATCCACAAGCACAACTTTATCCACAACCACAACTTTTCTCACAACCACAAAGTGGTATTGGTTGCACTGCCGGCACGATGCAGGAAAAGTAGCATTCCCTCGGGGAATTTAGGCATTTGGCGCAACATTGTCTATTTCGACCATATCACCTGGTATTATCCGGCTGGTTGCACCTGCCAGAACCCTGCCACGTAAGAGTATAGCGGAGCGTAACGGACAAGGTGTGGGTTCTGACAAAGTGTGCTCCGGTGCCACCTGCCAGAACCCTGCCAGGTGTGATTATAGCGGAGCGTAACGGACCAGGTCTGGGTTCTGACAATGCTCACCACCGGCGGGAAAAAAGAGGAGGGGGGGGAGGGGAGGGGGCCTCCCGTGCTGTTGCATCAGGGGGCACCACGCCAGAACCCCTCCACGTAAGAGTATAGAGAATAGTAACGGACAATGTGTGGGTTCTGACACAGTGGCACCCGCCCTGATGCCACGGCCCCGGGGGACCCCCCACCCCTCCCCTCTTTT
>WBZZ01004213.1:0-12500 GCA_019918135.1 Paulinella micropora | reverse complement strand
CAACGACTGGTCCAGGAGGCGGAAAAAAGGACGGGAATAGCGGGTGTGGGTGTGTGTGTGGGAAAAGAGGCTGGATTCCCGGGAAGTAGCGGAGGGGGAGTGGCATTATCCCGTGAAGTCTGGACCAGTCGTTAGAAAATTAGCTGTATATCTCAGAATTTGTAACGACTGGCCCCGACTTTGAAAATTCCCGGGAAGTAAGCGGATGGTGCATTCCGTGAAGTCTGGACCAGTCGTTAAAAATTAGTGTATATCTCAGAATTTCTGACGACTGGCCCGGACCATGAATTCAGCGGAGGGTGCCACCCTTAGGGGTGGACCAGTCGTGAGAATCCAGCTCGTATCTCAGAATTTCTGACGACTGGCCTGGACCATGGGTGGGTGGTGGGGGGTGGAAGGGTTGGGCAGGGAGGGGGCTGTAGCCACCAAAGGCAAAACGCAGCAGGTGCGGCAGGTGGTGCCCCGCCCCCTATTACGGACAACTGGGTTTAGGGGGGGGGTGTGGAGTGAAATAACACATTTTGTTTTCCGGTGGGGGGGGGGTCGTTTCCTCTGAATCTGCACCGGAGGGGGGGGGGTTGTTTCGGCAGATCTGCACTGGGGAGGGGGGGGGGTCGTTTTCGCCAATAAAAATCAATTTAATGAAAAATTGTCGATAGGCCGGCGCCGGCCCGGCCGGAACCGGAGCAGGCCGGACCAGGGGCGCGTGCCTTGGCAGACCAGTTGTCGTCGTGTCTTGGTCAGAACCCTCGAGTTTCAAACCGATGGAAGTGACAAGCAGCCGGAACGAAGCTATTGCCATTTTTTTACCCGGCCCGCAAAACACGTGAAATTTTTGCGAAAATTTTTCGATCGTCCAAATTTTTATTAGATGTCTGTTCTGGTAGGTACAGGCGTGAAATGCTGACTCTGTTCGAGACGGGGAACCCGGCCAAGCTGTCCCTGCTGGCTGAAAACAAGCGCTTCAACCCTGCCTACAAACAATTCCTGACGAGACTGCACGTGGCCTGCAATGTAGACGGCTGGCTGGAAGTTACTTATACCTACGGCAAAGATGGCAAAGGCGGCCGGCTGTACGCGGACTGTGGCTACCAGAACGCGCCCAAGGCCCTGCGCAGGCTGTGTCTCGAAGACTGGCACTGGCAATTCGACATCAAAAACTCTGTGCCCTTCTTTCTTTGGTACCTGATCCGCGAGCTGCCGCTGGCCCGTGAAACTTTGGGCGACAAGGTCTTGGCCCTGCAAGAGTATGTGGAGCGACTCGAAGAGGTGCTTAGGCGTGTGCAGGAGGAGCTGAAGACGGACCGGGAGGGCGCTAAGGAGGCCATGCTCAAGATTACGCACGGCGGCTACAGGTTGGGGCGTTCTGCTACTGCCGACGACTACCCTACCACGCGGGCCTACCGAGCGTCGATCCGAGAGGCAGCTGAGTTTCTGGGCTCGTCTTACTACAAGCGTCTCTGGCAAGCCTGCGACAAGAAGGGCGAGACGGAGGAGGTCTTGCCCGGCCGCTCGGGGACCCTCTACGGCAAGCTGGGCCGCTTCGTGCATTACTTGACCACGCGGTACGAAGCCACAACCATGCGAGCTGTTATCAGATTTTTCGAGGAGAAAAAGGGCTGCGACGTCGCCTGCCTGGTGCACGACGAAGTCATTATCGCGGACCGGGAAAACAAGCTACCCGAGGACAAGGGCGAGGTGGTACGTGAGCTGAATGCCTACCTCCGAGAGAACGTTGAGTACCCTGGCGTGCAGACTAGCAAGAAGGGCATCAAGTTTATGAAAGTGGCCAAGAAGCGCGTGGCGGTGCCCGGACTCGTGCCCCCTACTGACATCGGCTGGTCCGTGGCGCAGATGACGGCCCAGCCCGGCGACCTAGAGTAGGTCCTGTTGCCGATCAACTACTCCAGCTGTGCCAGCAATCGGTTCTACTTAGACGATGACATGGCCATGACAGAGAGTAAACGACGCGTGCTGCACCCGCTCTCGTTCGATAAGTACAACGTGCAGTGCCTCAATGCCTGGACGGGGATGGGTAAGACCTATATTGCTTTTGAGTACATCTACCGGCTGCGCCGAGAGAACTCGAACGCCATGATCCTGTGGATTACGGGGCGGCGGGCTCAGGCTACCAGCGGCGGCGGCGGCCTGCGGCGCCAGTGCCGCGCGTGGCAGCAAGCAGAGCAGCTCAAGAGTTTCTGTGAGGACAGGTTGAAAGCGGAAGTGGCAGAGGAGAACATTCGTATCCTGCAAGACATACTGGACGACATCGTGGTTTACTACGAGAAAAGCCCAGCGACTAAGAAGTACTACAACCTGTACGAATCCAAGATTGTCTTTTGCCAGTACGAGTCTCTGTGGCGGATAGAAAGCGAAGAGGTGGGCAAGGGCGGGCTGCCCTTCATTCAACAGTACGACCTGTGCGTGGTTGACGAGTTTATCCTTGTTTGTGACCAGTCCGTTAGCGAGAAGACCAACCGAGGGAAGCTGCGGGAGAACGACAGAGACTTCATGGACGTCTGTACACGAGCGGTGCGGCTCCTGATCATGGACAAGAACCTGACGGAATGCAGTAGGCTGCATGATTTCCTGTTCTGCGACCAGGAGGAAGGGATCGCCTACAGGCGCGCGGGTCGCAACAGCACGCTGGAGCAAGCGCAAGCGCAAGTCGAGTTCCACCACTACGCCTACGTGTCGCCTGACCTGGAGCGCCGGATCAAGATTGTGCCCGATCAGACCAGCTGGCTAGCCGCTCTGACTGGGAGCCTCCGAGACCCGAAGCAGCGCAGCTGGACGTGCTTTCGCAGCCAGAGCACGCTAGAGTTTGTTTACGACGAACTGACCAAGGAAGGGCTCACGTTTCCACACATCGTGGGTGACCCAGCAGCGCGCAAGGCTTATGATAAATTGGTAGAGGAAGGCAAGGCCCCGCCACATCACACGCCTGAAATGGACCCGCCGAAGCTGTGCAGGCAGAACAGGCCCGCGGGCACCAAAGAAAGCTGGACCGACGAACAGAAGGCTCGGTACGACCATGACAACAAGGTGCGCAACGAGTGGATGGAGGGCTCGCCCGTGCGCATCATAGACGGCAGGACGCCGGACAAGACCAAACAGCGCAGCCTGGCGAACATCGACGGCTGGCTGTGCAATGGCGGCAGTGATTGTAAATGCATCGACAGCGCAGACGAACGGCACGGCGAGGGCAGAGCGACCCGTTGCATCTTCACGACGAGCGCGGTCATGGTGGCCGTGGACGCGCAAACGTCTTTTGACCTTATCATGCTGAACTGTGCGGACAGGGATGGCAAGGTGGCCCTGACCGGTCCCACCGGTCGGGGCCTGGCGCAGATGCTGCTGCGGGCGCGTAACGTAAAGGGGCCCAGGGAAATCCTGGCCTATTTCGGCGAAGGGGGGCTGGGCTACCTGCGATTCTACGACGACAGGGGCCAGGCCCGGGCAGAGCATGCCTGGCAGCATTGTCAGCTGTTCGAGACCACCACGAAGAACTTCTACGTGAAGCAGAGGCAGATGGTGGAAAATGCCGCCAAGCGGAACACAGTCAGTGCATGGGCGCTCGTGGGTAATCTCAAGGAGGGCCCCTCGTTCACGGACAAGCACGGCCGCGTCCACCGTTCCGAGCTCCCGACCTCGTTGCAGCTGCGCCTGATAGCGCGAGAGGTTGAGCACCAGCGCGACCTGGGCTTTGGCTGTTGGTGGAAGCTGTCCACTGACTTTATCGTTACCCTCGACCAGGCGAAGCCGTTGGAGGAGCGACTGCAGAAGCTGGCCCAGGCACGTGCACTGGCCAAAGAGCTGCGAAACATGGCGAGAGAGGAGGACGAGGAGAAGGGCAAGAAAGAGAGCGACCATGAAGACGAGGAGGAGGAGGAAACAGAGGAGCGAAAACACGGGACGGCAAAAGACAGATGGTTGCGGCGCCTGGTACTGACCCATCTGATCGACTGGGGGGAGAGCTCTGCCTACAACAACGTGGTGTGGCGCAGGGACGAGATGGAGAAGTTCAGGGGCTTACACACGCTGGAGGAGATGCAGAAGCGAGTGGTGAACGTGCTCGCACGGTATCCGGGCTTCTTCCCCTACGTTGCCCGAGTTGGGACCAAGGGCCTGGCGAAGGACTTTGGACTGATCGAGAAGGCCCTGCCTAGGCTTGACTCACGGGCGGCCGCCCGGGGGGCCGTAGAGCTCAGTGAACTCGTCGAACAGACACAGATTCTCGCGACGCGCGAACATGCCGCTCAGCTGCGTGAGGTGGCCAAGACTGTAAGCCAGGCGCTGGGGAAGGCAAGCTTCAGCGAGCTCGATGCCAGCGCGTGTACTAGAGAGGCAAAGGAGTGCGACCATGCACCGGGTACGCACCTGACCATCCCCTACGAGCTGCTGCAAGAAAAGGACAAGGTCTGGCGCCGGGCCTGCGACGATCTTTTCTATGCCCAGGCAGGGATCAGGGCAGAGGACAATGCAGTGTTCGCAAAGCGCTTCAAGTCACCAAAGGCGAGGTTACAACACGTAGTGAACAAATTTGGCCTCTTTCTATCGAAAGACGAAGGCAAATCTAAGAGGCAGACTGAGAATGGCTCGAAGAAGCGGAAATCTGTTCACACGCTGCACAAGATGGTGGCCGGCGGCAAAAAACCTATCAAGGGCCACACGGCCGTCTGCTTTGCCGAGGGTCTCCACGATGGACGGTACGGTACACACGAGCCGGCCAAAAAGCGACAAAAGGTCACGCACGACGCAGACACACGGAGTGACGCGGAACGCGCACAGTCTGAATAAAAAAAAATATGGCTTTTCCCCGTAAAACTTTTTAAATGTTATTACCAAAAAAAATCATTAAAACAAAAAAAGTGTGCCTAGAAAACATAGGAAGCAGCAAGAGGGATTTGAACTGTGGACAATTAAATCTTGTCTATCTTTGTTTTTATCCATTGAGCCATGCAACCAGACACACAGACTTCTACCAGAGATAACTCTCTATTATTCGCGGCCGGCTGCCTACCCGCCCGGTTCTTACTGGCCACCGCCGCAATTAACTCGGCCGGCCCGACCAAAGACAAATTGCGGCTACTTTCGCTCGTGCCGGCAGCCGTCTGGTTATCAGGCGCGATGAACAAACAAGAAGAAGGTTCCTGGGCGGCAAAGTGTGGTGGGCCGAGAACCGTGTGATTCACTGGATTCTTTATTTGATTTTTGCAGCTACTGGAAAAGGAGAACTGCTTTTTACAGATGCCGTGCTGGCTACCTACTTTGGTTTCCAGCATTTTAGCAGAGAATGATTTTTTTTCTCTTGTGCCATTAATGCAAGCACGCGCGAAATGCAAGTCCGAAAAAGAGATGGCTCTTTGGAGCCAGTGTCTTTTGACAAAGTGCTTCGCAGAGTCTCGCTACTCGCAACTGATCTGCCAGGCGCGAGCGCGGTCGAGGTGGCTCGACAAACAATTGCGGGCATACGAGAAGGAATCTCGACCTCCGAATTGGATGGACTCGCCGCCTCGAGCTGTGCGGCGTTAGCCTCGTACCACCCTGGCTACGCACTGCTCGGTGGCAGAATCGCTGCTAGTGACCTCCAAAAAAGTTGCCCAGCCACGTTCCGGGACGCGATGGACCGTCTGCGCCTATCGCTGGTGCCCAGCTTTTCGGTGTTTGTCGACAAGCACCAGGCTGCTTTAAACGAGACAGTTATGCCCGAAAGAGACCTCAATTTCGACTACTTCGGAATCAGCACGCTCAAGCAGGGCTACCTTCTCAGAGACGCCGACGACAAGATTTGCGAGACGCCGCAATACTTGTACATGCGAATCGCGGTGGCGCTTCATCACAGCCCAGAAGAAAGCGACGACACTGTCTTGCGCAAGATACGCGAGACCTATAATCTCTTATCTGCTGGCCTGTACAGCCATGCTTCGCCAACTATGTTCAACGCCGGCCTGTGCCGGAACCAGCAGCTGGCTTCGTGTTTCCTGTTGCCGGTTCGAGAAGACAGTCTCACAGGGATCTTCGAAACCGTGAAGGACTGCGCTGTCATTTCAAAACACGCAGGAGGTGTTGGTTTGTTTATCGGCAACGTGCGAGCAGCAGGCAGCAGGATCTACGGGACGGGGGGCAGGTCTGGGGGGTTGTACCACTCGCCGCGTTCTTAACGAAGCCTCGCGTTTTGCGGATCAGAGTGGGCGCAGGAAAGGAGCTTTTGCTGTGTACATGCCTCCGTGGCACAAGGACATCTACGACTTCCTTGCCTTGCGCCAGAATACAGGTGCAGCGGAAACGAGAGCACGGGATCTGTTTACAGCGCTGATGATACCAAATCTCTTTATGGAACGAGTGCGCGACGACGGCGACTGGACGTTGTTTTGTCCGACCGAGGTCCAGGGGCTTGACAATTCATGGGGCAGGTTCTGGGAGTCTCGCTACACAAATGCCGAGAAAACACAACAGGGCCAAAAAGTGAAGGCCAGGCACCTATGGTCGGCCATTTTAAAAGCCCAGATTGAGACGGGCACGCCGTACATCATTTACCGAGACCACGCCAACGCGAAAAGCAATCAACAGCATACTGGAGTTATTCAGAATTCAAATTTATGCGCGGAGATCATGGAAGTGAGCTCGTCCGAAGAGACAGCCGTCTGTAACCTCGCGTCGCTGTGCTGCCCCGCTTCGTCACAGACGACAAGAAAATCGACATCAGCCTCCTTCACTCTGTCACGCGCAGTGCAATAAGGGCCTTAGATCGCATCATCGACTTGACGACCTACCCCGTCCCCGAGGCTAAAATGTCAAACTTGGAGCACAGGCCAATTGGATTGGGCATCTGCGGACTGTCTGAATTGTTTGCGGAACTGAGCCTGCCTTCGAAAGCAATGAAGCCGCCGCCCTGAACGAGCGCATCGCACGAGAGATCTATTTTGCTGCGATCACTGCCAGCGTAGATCTCGCGAAAGAAAGGGGACGATACCCGGCGTTCGAGGGCAGCCCCGCCTCGCAGGGCAAGCTGCAGCCGGACCTCTGGGGCGTGGAGCTGAAGTCAGAGCGATGGAGTAGGCTGAAGGCAGACATGAAGACACATGGTCTCAGGAACTCGTTGGTGGTCGCGCTTATGCCAACGGCGTCCACGAGTCAGATACTCGGAGTGAACGAGAGTTTTGAACCGGTCTATAGCAATTTAATGGTCAGGCGGACACTGGCCGGGGAACATGCTATACTCAACCGGTACTTGGTCAGGGCGCTTGAACAAAGAGGCCTCTGGACCCCAGCGGTCAGAGCGCAGCTCCTGGCAAACGACGGCTCTGTCCAGAACATCGCGACCATACCAGAGGACGTAAAGCAAGTCTTCAAGACGGTCTTTGAAGTACCGATGAAGACGCAGCTGCAGCTATCCGCCGGGCGCGGGCCTTACGTGTGCCAGTCCCAGAGCCTCAATGTGTTTTTCGAAAACGTGACCGAACGCAAACTGTCTAGTAGTCATTTTTATGCCTGGGAACTAGGCCTGAAGACCGGTTGTTACTACCTTCGAACCAAGGCAGCCACTAGTGCCAAGCAGTCGTGTACCGGTGATGTGTGTATCATGTGTACAGTTTAATTAAACCAAATCTACAGACAAGTCCATAGCACTGGCGCCGCCCTCGCCGCTTTCGTCGCCGGACAGGGACACACCAAAAGCTTGCTTTTCTGAGAGGTCTTGGTCCGGGTACCCCAGGCCGGCTTCTTGCTTTCTGATCTGCAGAACGCGCCAAGAAAGTGTAACTTTTTCGCCCTTGCTGCAGAGCGCCGTAGCTTGTACCACCGCCCGCACCACGTCGCCCTTTTGCAAGGTGGAGACATCTCCGCCTCCGAGGAACCGAGCTCCCGTGACGGTGACGGTCAGGCGCGGCGCCCAGGCGCGGTCGGACTTTTGCGAAGTGCGCAGGCGCGTACAGGGCTGGTAGCAGCACCTGACCTGCTCGTCGCTCTTTGCCATCGGGCCCGCCCTCTTCATCGTAGGAACAATTTTGTCGCGCTGTTCCACCACGAGGTCGGCAACCTTTTCGTCGATTGAACGCAGCACCCGAAACGCCTGCAGCACTTCGCCATACTGTTGCGCGTGCTTGAAGTCGAGGTCAATGGTCGTCTTGGCTGACTTGTTGCCTTGGTCGTACGTCGAGGGGTCCCAACTGAGCTGAAGCGCCGGGAGCACGAGCGTTAGACTCTTTTCGCCGTGACACAAATTTGAAAATATGCTCCCATACGCAGTTCTGGGCACGTCCGACAGGCGGAGCTTTTTGGGGTCGGAGACTGAGTCAAATGCCCTGACCTGGCTGTTGTCTACGACGAGAGACATTGGTTGAATTCTGGCCTGGATCTCTCTCTCTCTCTTTAAAGGGAATATACACGCGACTTCTTTTAAATCTCAAACTTTAAATGGCGACCGTTTGAAACCCGAAAAAAAGGAAACGGAAATAAGCGCGACGATTTACTCAGCCAAAAAATGAGCTACCGCTTTCTGTGGAGGTCCAAGTCCAACGGCGTCGCTTTCCGCCGGGCACTCGACTCGCTGTCCCCGCTGCTGCTGGAGGCTCGTGTCGAAGCGACCGTCGACAAGCTTGTCCTGTGCAGTGCAGCCGATGGGCTGGTTGCTCAGTTTGTGGTACCCTTTTTGGGCGCCGCTAACGGCGACTATGTCTCGCTCAGTGGCAACTCGTCCAAATGCGTGTTTTCGCTCGACCTGAAAGAAATCCAGTGCTGGCTGAGCACGTTTCGCGAGGGAATGACTTTGGAACTGTCAGTCGCGCTCGACAACAGGCTCTGTGTGAAATTTTACAACGAAGCCAAATCTTTCGAACATTACAGCGACCTGACCTCGCTGCTCGTGTCCCAAGAAGCGGCGTTCCTGCCGACGACCGAGTGGACTGATGTCGACCGTCTAGTCGAAGTTAGCGGCCCTGCCCTTAATGCCGTGGTGCGCCATCATTCCAAGAGCAATTCGCATTGCCGTCTGTTCGTGGAAGGGGAAAGGCTCTGTACCGAGTCCTCGCTGAGGGCAGTAGACGCGAGTCGGCTGGCACGCACCAGCCTTGGCGGCATCGCTCTGCTGGCAGAGGACAAGGAGTCGCTCTTGCGCTCGGATCTGTCGAAGACACCTACCGAAGCCGGCGACTGTGTCTACGCACTTGAAACGCTGAAGAAGGTGCTTAAAAGTTGTGCGTTTCAGGAGAAAAAGACTGGTCGAGTCTTGGTCGGCGCTGCGCCGAATGTGCTGCACCTCGTCTTCAAACGGGAAGGCGGTCCATGGCTCAAGTATGCTATTCTGGCAGACTCCGAGGGACCGCCGCCTCCCCTGCCTGCGCTGGCGCCCCTCGCCCTGACCACCGACGGCGCCGCCGAGGAGGAAGAACAGTGCAGGGTGGTCATCAAGCGCAAGAAGAAGAACACGAAGCGGAAGAGAGACGAATCCCTGGCAGGCGCTTAAGGCGTCTCAGCATGTACTTTTTACCAGCGAGCTTACTAATAAACGTCTTTTGCGTTTCCTTTCTGTGCACCGGCACGTACCAATTGACTACCCGGCCCACGGCCCTGAAAGCCGAGATGTCCAGAGGTCCTCCGTAATCCACGAGCTCATGGCGCGGCGGCGCCGGTTGAACTAGCTGCTTGTGCAGATTGACTCTTAGGAACGAGTGCAAGAGGTCCATTGATCGTGAACGGATCGTCTCGGCAATCCCATATTCCGCGAAGGCCGCTGCACAACCGATACTACAAAAATGACCCCAGACGAACAGCTCTTCGTCTGCGTGGGCTATCGGCAAGCCATACCACTTGCCGTCATCCCGTGCGCAGCCATAGGAACAGTGCAGACACTTGCCCTTGTAAACTTCGGTGCCCTCCATCTTTTTTGTGTGTGTGTCACTGGCAACTCCTCCCTTTTCCCCTTGTGTTTCAAATCTTGAATCTTAAATGCTCGCGGTTCAAAGATCTGTTGCGTTTCTTTCTCGCTAGCCGGCCGTCATTTTTTGTACATGTCACACTGCGAACACGTCTGGACCTTCAGCTTAGCAACAACCGGTACGTACTGCTCCAAGTGCGGCCTGGTCAAGACAGAGCACGAGCTGTACACGTCGCAATGCTGGCTAGTCAACGGCCAGATGCCCCGAGAGCAATCGGCCCCTCCCAGACATGTCGGCTACACGAGGCTGAGCAGGTTCAGACAGATCACGCGCGAGACGTTCAACCTGCGTGGAGTGAACCAGTCTGCCAGTTCTGTCAGCCCGGCCTTGTTAGCACAGGCGAGGCGCCTGGTCCACAAGTGGCGGGCACAGAGCCCGACGCCCGCTCGCCTCGCGTACATCTGGCGCCGAGAGAAGCTAGGCCCTTTAACCATCGACAAGGCCAGCCAGCTGTGCCACCTGCTCGGCTGCGGCCGGGGCCGGCGGGAACCGAGCCAAGAGACGCTAGAGGAGTTGCAACGCCTCTTCAAAAAAGTCGACGCCTGCTGGCGCAAAGTACTGAAGAAGCTGAGGGAACGGTATGGGTGGGACAGAAGGTCGCTTTCTTGCTCTGTTTTCTTTTCATGTCTGTCTTTCTTTTTAGATGTTTCGTGAGCTATCAGACGTTGCTGAGGGCTTTCCTGCTGCTGCTGGGCGAGGAAGAGCTAGCGGCACAAGTGCCAGAGCTGAAGCAGTTAGAGAGCCGCCACCGCGCCAACGCCATGTTCGCTCTGGTGTGCGAAGAACAAGGCTGGGGGTTCATCCCTTTGATTGGCTCACTGAACGGCAGCGGCCTCGCGCGCCCGCTCGCGAGCCATCTTTTGTCTGGCCCGCACGCCAAGAAGAAGAAAAAGAAAAAGAAAAAAAAGAAAAAGACGCCGGCCGCGGGTGTTGTGGCTATTGCTGAAAAAACAAATCTTCTGGGTAAATAGTCATTAAAGAGGAAGAAGACCATGGTGAAATGGGTGGCGAGTGGCCGGCTTGGTGCGGAGCCAAGCCACCTCAAAGTGGTAACCATGAGCGATGCCCCGCCCCAGCAGGTGGTTGACGCCTTTAACAACACCACACTACAAGAAATCCGTGACGGCCAGAAGCCGGTGCCGGTCTGGGAACGCCTGCCGCTCAAGACGAAAATGAGCCCGCAGGAGTGGGCGGACCTACGAGACAACTTTGTGGCCGCGCTGGATCTCCTCCGTTCTTACCGGGACGAGGTGCTGGACAGGGCGCACCTGTACTCGCTCGGGGTCGACCCCGCCCGGCACGCCGCCTCGCCCGTTTTGGCCCAGGTCATCAAGTCGCGCAAGGGCCACTGGAGCGAATTCATGGTGAAAGAAGACGGAGAGCTCGATGACGTCCTGTACGCGTACAAACGGTTCAAGGACAGCGGGCTGGACAAGGAAAACATGGTTTCGTGCCATCACGCGGGCAAAGTGGACTTTGTCATTGTAGAGAAGCCAGGGGGCGGCCTGCTGGTCCCTAGCAGCTCCGCCGACCTGGCCAAGGGCAGAAACACGACCCTTCGCAAGCTCCTCTTCAGTGACGAGGACGGCTGTGTGAAGCTGGGGTTGCCAAATCTCAGCGCCGGGCCGTTCACCAAGTGTCTGCTTGCTTATTGCATGACCTTTCTGCGGCTCCGCAAAGACGTGGACCAGTTTGTGAGTTTCATAAACGACCTGGTCGACGCTACCAAGCCCAACCTCTCCGCGAGAGGACAAGACTACGGCCTTTTCCGGAGCAACTGGTTGATCCTAGCCACCCAGCGACAGAGCCAGAAGGGCAAGGAACAGCCCTCGCGCTGTGTCTGGGGCGAGGACTTCGTGGTCAAGTGGTTTACGGAAGGGACGCTTTTTCGTGACAGGGACGCGAGTTCGGAAGGAGTTCAGCAGACCGGCAAGAAATTGATGAAGAACCTCAAGAAGAGGCACGTGCTCTACTGGACCCCTGGTGCGCGTTCTTGGACGAGCTCTACCGAGCCATGCTCGCGGAGGCAGATTGCTTCGAGGACCCGGAAGCCAAGCGCGCCAACGACGGCCCCTTTGCGCCCAGCGAGAGACACCCGCTGTGGGCCCTGCAGTCCTTTCTGTTGCTGTCTATCCTCGGGTGCAGAATGTCCGAGCTGTGGCGCTTTAGCGAATTTGGCCCGGTGGAGGACGACCAGTATATGACGTTTACGGAGATTGGCCGCCAAAAGCATGTCTTGCAGCACCGGGCGGCGAAAAAAGGCGCAGACCCCCTCAAAGACCCGGACGACCAGAGCGATTACCAAGACTCTATCTATGTCGGCAAACCCATCGCCCTGCCCACGGCCTCGGCGACCGGTGTACTGAGGATCTGGCGCCACCTGATCTTTGGCACAGAGAACCATTTTAAGCACCGGGCCAAGATGGCGCCGGCGCTAGCATGCTGCTGAAAGGCGACAGGCCCAAGTCCGATTACCTGAGCTGGACCTCGCACCGGGCAGAGATCCTGGCGGAAGAGGATGACCAGCCCATTGCCATGCCACCGACGAAGAAGATGAAGGTC
>WBZZ01004212.1:15000-22413 GCA_019918135.1 Paulinella micropora | reverse complement strand
ATAACTTTTGTTTGCTCCGTCCGTTGTTGCTGATGGTGTGGCTAAGTTTGTTATTTTTCTGTTGTTTAAAGATAGTGTCGTGCCCGTTGCTGTCGCGATTACATTATCACCCGCATATAAATCAACATACGAACCAGTTATTTGTATCGGATACCAAGTCGCTGTTGCTGTCTTTTGTGCTGCAATCATTCCTATTTTCGTATCAAAGGCTATGCCAATGCCGTCAAAAGTAGTAGGATTGGATGAACCACTTACTTCCAAAGTTGATGTAAATTTTTTATTCCCTGCTATGGTTTGGTCTCCTGTTAGTTTGACGACTGCGGTATCAAGGGCAGAAACATCCACACCATCAACATTACCAACATTTGTTATGTTAAATCCTCCCATATTTAAACTACCCGTCATAGCCGTTGTTCCGTCCTTTGCTAGTTTGGTGTCGGTATATGCTTTTGTTGAAGCATCGCCGTCGTAGAATGGCGCTGGAAGCCCGCTGATTGCTGTCGTGCTGTTAAAATTTAAAACATTATTTGTCAATGTCATTCCACCCCCTGTTGTTGGAGCAAAAAGTATGGACGAGCCAACAATAGTTAGTGGATAGCCCGTTGCTCCACCAGCCTCCGACGAATAGATAGAGCCCATATTATTGTTATAATTAAAGAATAACTTGCCAGTGTTTAATGGATTTGAGTCTTTTAGGCCACATAAGTAGTAAATGTTTTATTCCCTGTTATGGTTTGGTCTCCCGTTAGTTTTACCACCGAAGTATCAAGAGCCGAAACATCAACACCATCAACAAGATTAACATTTGTTATGCTTTGGCTTTTCATATCAATACCCGCACTAGCATTTATTATACTGCTAAATGTCTTAATTCCTGCTATGGTTTGGTCTCCTGTTAATTTAACCACAGCACTATCAAGAGCCGAAACATCAATACCATCAACATTACCGACATTTACTATATTAAAACTTCCCATATTCAAATCTCCTATCATCATAGCAAGACCATCTAATCTAAGAAAGGGTGATACCACATTTCTCCATTGTCCTGTGCTATAAATGAGTAGTTGGTTATTGGTGGGTGTGCCTGTTATGACTACATCCGTTAATTTATCCAATTCAAAGTCGCTTATATAACTTGAAGTCAATGTAGCAAATGAAGTGTTGCCCAACCCATATGTTTTTAATATTTGATTAGCCGTGCCGTCCGCTATTGGTAAATCGTATTCGTTATTAATTGACACATAACCAGTATCAGATATCAACAAAGAAGAGTTATTATTTCGCGACGATATGGTTATGTCGTCCGTCCTTGCTTGTATTGAGTTTGCTTCTATGTGGTCGCCGTATAATACTCCATCAACTTCTAAATCCTCGTCTATTATCACAGAGCCGTAATAGTGATATGCCCACGGATTGCCTAAATGGTTCATATTTAGTCCTCTGGACAAATGTCAATATCTTGATATTGACTGATTTAATTCTATTATTTTATAATAAATCTTATAATATAAGATAGATATATATTTAGTCTCAAAAAAATGAATATATTTGGCCGTTCGCAAGAGCAACAATCTATTGACACAAAAACAATCGCGGTCGTGGCTACCCCGACATTAACAAGAAACATTCAAAATGCGTATGTTGGTCTTGACCTTAGGTCATGGATGACGAGTTCCACATTTACCACTCTATGCACGGGCGGATATGGTAGCAAAACAATATCAAGTTTAGGATATGGTTATTTCATTAATGTATCATTTCGTGGTTCATTGAATTTACCCGCTCCGACTGGCATTGCCACTTTTCAATTTTGGTTTCATATCACAGATGGCACGAATACATATGATTATTATACCGAAGTGCTAAATTATACAACAGCCATTGATTATAAGTCTTTTGATTGTGTGTGGCTAATCCAAAGATACGGAGTTCAAATGAATTTGACTTGGCAGATGACCTGTCCAAACCCCTCGGACACTACCAATAACCGCACTATACGAATTGTAGATAATACAACCAATGATGCTCTGGTAACGTATGCGACTGGCGCACCATTAACCATAGAAGTGTATTATAAATCAGCATCTGCGGAGCCTGTATCTTTCAAACCTTCATAGTTCAATATTGATGTGATGCGCGACATAGCACTAACTGCCTCTTACACATGAAACCTGTCATACATATCTTTTAGTGTCGTGAGTTTGCCCTCGTGTTGAGATAAGACATCGCGAAAAAACGTCTTATAATCTAACTTACCATATTTAAGAGTAGGGCGTTGCTCTGGTGGTATGTGTGCGTATCTGCTCTCGTGCCATTTCTTTATATCCTCCTGTAATATGGTGCGGTCTTCAACTTTCATATACAAGAAATTAAACGGGTCTTTTGATACTTTCAAATGTGCCGTTATTATTTCATAGCAACTATACCCGCTCTCGGGCGGGTTTCGCTTTGCTTTAATCGGTGTTTTCTTCTCTTCTTTTGCTTCCGTTTCCTTTTTTTCTATTTCCTCGCCCACATTAGCCTTGATTTCAGTAATGCCTGTTTCTACTAAATCCGCCGTTTTGAATGGCACACTCTCTTCCTCAGCCATACTGCTAACTATGTTTTCCAGTGTAGTGGGCCGACGGCATTTCTACTTTTACATTGTCGCCACCGCGGGGTTTGTATTGTTCATAAAATGATACAATGTCGGGTTTCGTCCATTTAATGGTCGGTTTCTTAACATTGCTATCAATCTCCCATTTGGCGATCTCGTCCAAATAACTTTGCTTTGTGCTCATACTATATAATGGATAGAAAAAAAATACCAGAAGGTATTATTGTTTATTCACGACCAATATTGAAACTCATCATCACCTTCTTCATCTACCCCAGAGCCAAAATCAAAATCGAATGTGTTATCTTTTATGTAATCGCGGATATTATTTCTAATTGAATGTATATTAATAGAAAACCTATATTTTCTATTATTCTTGCCCCCCGATTGTTTTGGCTTATCAATCCCCGCGTGTTTAAGTTGAGTGTAGAAAGCACCTTTATGATATGTAATTCCACTATCCAAGCACCATGCTTTATATTTATCGCACAGATATTGTGCGTCCATCTTAATTTCTTTGTTTTCAACTTTGTCAAATCGCGACTGAATAAATTCAATCATGAATTTGATACCCTTGGGCAGATTGTGCATCTTTTGTTCGGTCTTGTAGGTTGTCTTGTAAGCCGTCATAACATTAACTTCTTCATATTTCCTCGTCGCGAAGTATTCAAAGGCACACCTCATAAATTCATCATTGCTTATTTCATCAAATATGGGCTTGAAATAATCCTTATCATCGGCATGTGCTCCACTTAATCTATGTAGAGAGTATCGCCGATCGCTACCTTCAATGTATAATGTGTTTTCATTGTTGGTATAAAACCAATATCTAGAAAAATGTTTTACTTTGTATTGCTTGCTTCCTTTGGGCTCAACAATTTCATCTTTTTGGTCAATCTGACTTTTGAGACGATCGCTGTTAGTAAAGGCACCGCCTTTTTCCTGCAACTCCTCAAATACTTTCAATATTTTATTGGCATATGCAACATTAAACTTTTCCATATAGCGGTTAAAATCCTTAATTACTCCATGGTTTTGTGATCCTAGAAGTCGTTCCATAAACTTTGATAACAACCCTTTACCAGTTCCCTGACACGAGAAGAATAAATGGCCTATACCGCGGTTCTTATTCGGCATCTGTATCATATCTGCTACATGGTCTAAAAAGTTGTTATATTCGCCTTCGCCCTCGGTGAAGAAATCTGTTTTCAAATGTTTGTATAAATGGCTTTCTTCAAAGTTGTATTTTGTTGAAATTGGCACATCATCCAATGGAAAACCCATGAATAAGTTCAATTTGTTTGAATACTTGACTGGCACACCTACTCGTTTTAGATATGGATAAAACATAAAGTCGTCGTATCGTTTCACATTTCGCTTGGATATCTGTTTCGGTATGAAATCTCCACCGAATTGAGTGTATAGCCATTGTTTCGCATTTGGTAAGTTTTTTGTTTCCTTGTGCTCGCTAAGTTCTTTTATGTATTCGGGGTTTGGCACATAACATTCATAATCCAACGAATGTTTTATAGCACTTACCTCAACTTGCACATAATACTCTGTCTTTTCTCCCGTTTCTTCATCAATATCAAGGTTTAAAGTCATCGCACATTGCCCACCACCTCTAGAAACTATGTTTATACATTTTAACCATTCGGTTAATCTTTCCAAACTCGCCACATTGTCGCCACTATCTCCAAGATATACATTGTCTAAATCGCCAAAGTATTTTAGGCTCGGTGAGTGATATGGTGCTATATCTGCGGGGATAGTTAAGCCCTCGTTCATATCTTTTATTTTAAGTGCCATATCAATACCCAATGCTTCTTTGATCGCCTCCGTGCATCCTTCCAAATTGTATTCTTTTTTCTCCAACATCAGCCCATCAAAACACAGGACACAGGTTTTTGGATTTCCAAAATATGAGAGCATTATTTGTAAAATGCCATTTTCCATATCGCATAGAAGTGTATTCATGAAACTGGCTTGGTGGTTGAAGTCATCGCCCCTAGCAATTCTCTTTTGTTTAACTCGTTCAAAGTCTTCCGTATGAGCATTCGCGAATTGAGTGTGCAAAGTTATCATCTCTTGTTTGAAATTGGTCAGAAACTTTGTCCTCTTCGTCAGGGCATTATAGGCTTTACTTCCGCCATTGATAAGCGATAGATATATCTGTTTGGCTTTGTCTCTATCCACTGCCACCTCTTTGCCATCTTCTTTTGTTGTAAATTTCATCAATGCTTCAATAGCCCTGTCTCTATTTTTCACATATGATTTCAAATATTTACATTCAAAATTAAACTTTTGGCACAGGTGTAGTAGAATAGCGGGGTGGGCATTTACCATATCAATGTCAACATAGTAATCGCGGGCGATCGTATGTCGTATCTCGCGCGGGATATTTTGCAAAGATAATGAGCCAACCGCACAAAACCTTCCTTTTCCTTCATTTTGTCTATAAGTAACCGCGATCTTGTCGTTGAGAGAGTTTTGAAGATACTTTTTAATCAATGTAAATGGATCAATTTCATCGTATCGTTGTCTCCATCTTAATTGTTTTTTGTAATCTTCAAAATTGTTGATAATATAGGCTAATTTAGCGGTGTTAAATACTTCATCTTTCGTCAAAAACTTAGTATTCAGTGCCGTAGTGGCTTCCATATTCTTTTGCATTTATTTTTTTGTTGGTTGTGTAATTATCCTCCCGAGTTTCCTTATGTATATTATACATAAGGCTAAACCTTTAACACGAAATTAAAATCATTAAGGACACGGGCAGAGTAAAAAAAAATGTAATCTGTGCATTGTCGTCACATATAGATTACTTCGGGTGTTTTGACTTTCTTTATGAATGTGTAAGGGTCTCCCGTCGTCTTACACTTACTTGTTATAGATTGTATCATCAGTATGTAAGTGTTATATTTTATGACTTGACTTGTAAAGTTATCTTTTAACAATGTTAGTTTATATCGGTTATTCTTACCATCGCGCCATATGGGATTATATGTGCCCTTTATACTCTCACTCATCTCTCTCGCCACTTCAGCGCTATGCGGGTGTACCTCATCAGAGATACGAAATACATAATGGCCTCGGGCGTTAAACTCCATAAACTGCGCGATAACTACTTTAAACTCCTTATTCCATCTGGCCTCCATGCATTGCTTATACTTTTTTTCAACAAAGTATTTTTTATAATGTCAGAAATAGTCTTTGCCCCTTGTTTCTTTAATTTTTCTTCTTCTGCCTTCGCCTTTGCCTTAGCCACCTGCTCAATTACTCTTTCATGTTCCATATACCCATCCAATTTCAAAAACCGCTCCCATTCTTCCATTAGTTCATAAATCCTGTCGGTTGCAGTTTGTCCAAATTTTTGTTTAATAGTAGAAATGAGTGCAGATATCTCGCCCATCTTGCGGACATTCCTGCCGTTAGACTTTATGGCTAACTTGCCCTCGCCTCCGACTATCTGTGGCTCTCCTTTAATCGCCCCCTTATCTTCTCTATTATTCGTTCTCTGTATTATTTTCACAATTTCATCCAATTCATCTTTTGCCTTACTTATTTCCAGTTCATAATCTCCATCATATGGGATTTTGTATTTTCTTTTGAAAATGTCGTATTCTTTTTCTAATTGTTCAATCGCGGTTTGAAGCGGGGGCCCCGCACGTTTGTAATAACACTTATAATGAGCCGATTGTAAAGTGTGCACACCTCCCCCGATCGTATTGCCACATATCTCACACGGCCGCGGTTCCATGTATTCTAATGCATCTTCATTTTGGCCATTTCTAACTTTGTAAAAATGATTGTATGAGCATGCCTCGCCCACATATACTACATATCCTCCCTAGTAGTATGGATAAGCCCGCGTAATTGGCTTACTACATAAGCATCTGTTTATAGTGTTTATGTTGTTTAATCTACCGCACATTTCAATGTCGGCAGGTGTCCATAACTTTTTGTCTGGTTGGATTTCAGATAATATTTGTATTATCCGTGCCTCTGCCATTGTCTTCGCCATTTGTTGTCTTTGCCGTTTCCTTATGTATTATATGTATAAGACTATTGTTATCCTTAACATATTTCCTTTTTGATTTTTTCTTTTGCGATATAACTGCCTTATTTGCATCATAGTATCGTTTGCTTGCATTACGATATACTTGCGGTTTATTCTTCGCATATTTCCTCGCGGATATTCTATGTGCCTCCTTTCTCTCCTCCTCGGTGAAATACTTTCTCGGTGGTGGCATTCTTATATATAGTATTATATATATTAATGTTTAAATAGAAAAAATATTACCTTTTGCCGTTTTGCCCGACGGGCAGGCGGGCACACGGGCAGGCGGGCAGTTTTGCCCGACGGGCAGGCGGGCAGGCGGGCACACGGCATCATTTTGCCCGCACATTTTTACTCTTTTACTGGATTTTTAATCATTGTGCTCTTCTCGTTGAATTCCCCCCGCGGTTGATATATAGGCCTCATTTGCCCTCTGCAGGCCTTCTAGTCCCCTTTGCGGGTGTCATCCGCCTCGTATTCTTTGATAACTTGTTTGCATAAAAAGGACTTTGTTTTAAAAAAAGGACTTTATTAAAAAAACAAGGACTTTGTTTAAAAAAATGAGGACACCGCCGAAGCATTATTTGGCTGTATTTCTTTTATTTTCTTTATTCTTCTATTTTCTCTAATTATTTTGATTGAATTTAAGTGAAATAAATAGTAGTAGTAGAAGAAGAGGAAGGGGAATAATGGCGAAATAACCCTTCCAGCCCGTCCTTAAAATTTTACTTAAAACTTATTTTTTTCCCCCATG